>JACXGK010007124.1:0-10584 GCA_016801125.1 Novumbra hubbsi | reverse complement strand
ATGAATGGGTCTGGTCTTCTTAGGCTGTCACCTGGCGTATCGTGAACAGGGCCACGTGTCTGGCTTCCACCGTTACCGTAACGGCTTCCTCCCCCAGGTGCGCGTCCGAGCCCACCTGTACGACACTCTGCCCGCGTGGATGAGGCACGTGTCTGAGGACAAGCTGCAGGTCTTCCTGGAGACCCTGGGTCTGCAGCAGCTCCAGCAGGACGTCCGGCCCCAGCGCCTGGCCCTCTGTCTGCCCCTCCTCCGGGGCCTCTCCCAGGCCATGGCCCTGCCCAACCCCCCCAACGCCGTCTGGTCCGTCCTGTGTGCCACGGCAGAGAGGGCTTTCCACCTCCTCCCCGACCACATACAGGCAAGTGCCCCTGGAAGGAGGGTCGGAGCAACGACCAGGGAACCCGCGCGGTGTTGATCACGTCGCCGCAACGTCTCTTCGGGATTTTCTTTTTTTTTACTTTTTTTTTTTGCAGGACCAGGAGGTGGATCTGTACGTGGAGGTCTCTAAATGTTTGTCGGAGTTAGCGGACACAGAGATCGACCGCATCACCCAGATCACCGAGGTACCCTTGGCATGTCCCAAACCCCCCCCCCCCCACAAATAAAGATTGTGTCCTGATCCATTCCATCCTTCTGTGAGCGATAAGTGTCCCCGTTGTACGTCTTCCCGTAGGACCGGGTGGAGAAGACCTCCTTTGTCCTGGCCCATCTCACCTCCCGGGGACGAGTTCCGCTCCTAGGGCTTAATGATCTCATCACCGCCGAGCTCCGGGGTTGGTCCAGCCACAGGTTGGGCTGGCTACTCCTGCAGACCTTCTACCAATGTCGCCTGGCCGCCGGTCCAAACACAGGTCAGCGCACTGACCAATCAGCTTCGAGGGCTGGCGGATATCCGCCTCAGGTTGAACCACTCTGACCGACCTCTACATCCATAGGAGGGTTTGGGTTTAAGTGGGAGCATAAACATTGTTTAAGCCATGTGCGGAATTCAGTCTTCAGTCACCTTTATAATACAAACGTGTGATGAGCTGAGAACCTGGTTCACGAAGGCTCACTTTCCAGGCGTGTCGAAACGAATGGAGTGGCTTTTGGAGTTGATGGGACTCATAAGAAACGTTGCCTACGGAGCCACCGCGGTCAGATGTGGAGACACTAGACGGGTGGGTACAGCGCTACAACCCGGTATGCGTGCTGAAACGGGGAGTGAACGTGTGGGTGTCATGCCGTGGGAATGCCAGGAATGGTCCGGTTCATCGTCTCTATGTGACTATAGTATTTCCAATGTTTGGTATTCCATGCCGTGTTTTATATTATCGGGGCTGACTAGCGTGGACTCCATTTCCCATGCTCCCGCGCAGGCCACAGACTTCCTGCTCCAGGTATTTGCCGCGGCGGTCGTCTCCTGGGCCGACCACACCGTGCCCCTCCTGCTGGGCCTCCGGACCCAGTGGTTCCCGTGGCAACGCGGGGCGGAGCCGCCCGGCCTGCCTCACGCCCTGTATGGCGACGCGGCGCTGGCCAAGCTGTCCGTCTCCCTGTGCCTGCTGGGATTGCCCCACAGCCTGAGGCAGCTGTTGGCGAAGGAGCCGTGGAGGGAGCAGTCCCAGAAGGTAGGGGCCCGGCGCTCCGCACACACCCGGCCACGGGCCCCTTTCACGCGGCGTTTGTGACCCGTTGACGGGCGTTGTTGGCTCTTGTTCACAGGATTGACGTTGGTTTCGTCGCGTGTAATTGGAAGCGCAACGTCGAAGCGTTCGTGTGTGTGTGTGTGTGTGTGTGTGTGTGTGTAAGGGGGGGCCGTGTTGTGCGCTCTTGAAAGACTGTATTTATTTATTTTTAAACGGTAACATTTCGCTTTTCTGTGATAGTTTATTGACTGGCTCTTCAGCATTGCAGAGGGTCCTGAAAGCGGCCTATCGGGGACCTCCATCCACACTGCTTACGGTGAGACAGCGCCACCCTTTCCCCCCCAGAAATATCCATGCTTTACATATTCGACACAGAAGCACATATTTTGAACATTACTTATTCTTCTACCAGCGAAGTAACCCCGGGCTCCCTCCTCCCACCTCCTCCCACAGCTGCCCTGCTGGCTCTGAAGTCCTCCGCAGAGTTCAAGAAGAAAGCGGTCTGGACGAGAGCATACGCCTGGTAACCTGGTATCCCCTCCGAGCTAACCCGGATGTAGCGTCTCAGCTATTTGGCCCGGCCCGGCTTTTCTCCAGCCGCGATGCCTCAGAGTCCTCCTCCCCGGCCTGCTCACCGCAGCGCCGGCTCTCGCCACCGGGGGAGCAGCGTAGCCACTCTCACCAAAGGGAGTCTGGGCGTAGCCACTTTCACCCAAGATAGATGATACCGGGGAACATGCCTAACCACTCCTGCTTGGCGTACAATAGTTTGCCTAAATGGGTTTGCTAAGTAAACCAAGCCGTCGCCGTGCAACCGTGAGATCTCCATTGACATGACAAGTCAAGATGTAAACACTGTACCGTTTCCTGTGTTCATTTGCTTAGATTCAGTCTGGGCTGGGAAGAAAATGAGCACATCTATTTACTGAACACATTTTTATGTACATTTGGTTATGTTGAGAGATCTTTCTTAGGAGCATATTGTTGTCATTTGAAGGTGGGTCATGCGAGCTCAAAAAAAATATATATATATCTGAAAAGAAGTATCAATCCACGTCATTTTCTTTTCTTCTTCTTGTTCCAGTTCTCAAGTTGCAGTTTTCTCTCCTTCACTGAATGCAACACTATGACAGAAGCACCTAGAAAGAAAGAAGGTTGTTTGAGGTCTCGCCTTCAGGCGAGGAATGTAGTTCAATCCAACATATTTAGCACAGAATGTATATTGTTTATGACCACTATGCTACAAAGCAGCCATCAATACGGTTAATGACACAACTTCCCTCGTTTTTATTGTTTATTTTAACGAACTAATTTGACTCACCGACAGCCAGTAAGGGTAAATATGCCTTGAGCAGAATGGAGAAGTGAATGTATACAGGCGATGACAAACTGAGCTCAAATGAGTATGTTCCCATTGACTCAAAGTAAGGTAGTGCCTGGTATATTGTCATGCCTGAAAGGGACAAAGATTATTAACAGTCTTTTTGTTTAAGCAGACAACATGGAAAGCAGGGCGTGTTGTCTTAAAACACACACACACATTTCCTAACATCGTGGCCAGCCGGTTAAGCCAACTCACATCCTGTATGCTCTTGCCCATTTCCTCACTAACAGCTTGACATACAAACTGTCAAATGCACAGTGTGATTAGATAAGGACCATAACCAGTTAATATTCTAATAAATGACTCCATTTACCCTTCCACATCTTTTTTTTATACTATTTCATAGGTCACTTTGAAAGGACATTCTGCAAGTTGTGAACAGAGCTGTCCGACATTAACAGTCAGGAACTACATGCAAGGAAAATAGCTGTTCAAAAAACATTTTAAGGGTTATTTTCAAAGCATCTGTCTAGCACTGTTTTGTATTTTGTGTGTCACACAGCCATTTGAGTGAGTTTTCAACTAATCAAGTGTGTTGCGAACTAATGTCACCGGGTTCGAAACCCAACAGATGTGGGTATATATGAGTATACCTTGGGTGATGACTGAGAAAATGTAGACAGGGATGGACAGAGTGTATCGAGCCCACAGCATGGGAAAGGAATGCAAAGCCACCAAACTCAGGAGTATGTGTGTGTACCTGCAAATGCCAGACAACTTATTGGTTAACCAGTTGATAGTGTTGGGCTGGGACAAGAAATAAACCCAGATGTGTTTACACTTTAGATTTAACATACACTGCTCAAAAGAAATAAGGGAACAATAAAACACATCTGGTCTCGGTGAACAAATATATATTAAAGATCAAAATATATACTGCACATTGTTATTCGTTCAACGATGTAACAACGGTCCTGTCCAGCTCTCCTTGTGTAACAACCTGCGTCCTGATATCTCCTCTATGCTCTTTGAGGCTGTACTGGGAGACACAGCAAACCTTGCAAGGGCACGTATGAATGTGCCATCCTGGAGGAGCTGGACTGTCTGTGCAACCTGAACGGGCTTCAGGTACTGCCTCATGCTAGCAGTAGTGACACTAGCAAAATGCTAAACTAGAGAATCCATCAGGAAGTTTGAGAGAGCATTCGTCTGTTACCACCACCTGCAAAACAATTCCCTTTTTGGGGGTTGTCTGGCTGTTGCTTCTCCAGTGCATCTGTTGTCACCTTCATTTGCACTGAAACAGGTGATATTGATTCATAATCGCTTCTGCTTTCTAACCGGACAGATTAATATCCCTGAAGTTTAATTGACTTGGTGTTATACTGTGAAGATTACGTGTTCCCTTCATTTTCTGGAGCAGCGTACATACCCAAAAACATCTAGACATTTCCAAAGCATAAAATTCCTTAATAAAATATATATATATATAATGTTTAATAAATATGTTTAAATCATTTTTATCGAGTGTACGTACCTTAAAAGATCTAGAATATTCCAGAGGTAAAACAGTGAACACACAACTGGTTTTCTCTGGACCTCCTCTTGACCGATGATCACCACAAACAGTAGAAAGTTCCTCGAGATAACCTAGGCAAGGAAATGTTGATATACTACTTTTAACATAATTATTTTAGCATGTACTTCTCACATACATTTGATTGGACACACACACTCAGTCGTTATTCGGTACACACTTGTTCAGCACTGGTTTTGGATCCCTTTGCCGCCAGAACCGACCTGAATACTTCGCAAGTATTCCACAAGGTTTCAAAAATTTTCCACAGGGAAACATGGCTCAATGATGACGTGATGATCTGTGACCGGGCCAGTCAGTGTTGGGTTCGCCGGTTCTACATGCCACGGTAGCAGTTGGTTATCTGCTTTCAAATTTGCCTTGTAGACTGATTCAAGTCTTGCCATTCTTATTCAACCTATTCAAATTAACAGGTTTTTGCCTGTAGGACTGACTGGGTTTTTTCCCCCATGCCATTCCCTGTAAAGCCTAGATGTTGACGTGCGTAAAGTGGCGATAGTGGTAACTGGCTGGTCTGTCTGGTTCATAAAGCAAGCTGAGGCCACATTAGTCACTGTCGGCACGAGAGTTTAATTTTCATCATCCGGTTGGTATACCTAATAAACTGTACTTGTTAGGTACAGTCACATAGAAATCAATGGGGACATTTCTTGCGCCAACCGGTTTGTCTGTGGTGAACTGAATATGCCTAATAATAAACGCATGAAGGCAACCAGGCAGCCTGAGAAGGCTATATAGACAGAACACAAAGCTAGAGCTAGGGTTAGCGGCGGAACACACTTGAAAGAAACATAGCAGAAGGTGTCCATTAACGATCTCATCAGCGATGTGCAAGAGCTCCAGAACGGACAACAGCTGGCATAGACTCATCACAACCCCCACCGTGTAAAAAGTGTCAGCAAGAGCATCTGAAAAAGGAAGCACATGAGTTCTTGCAACTTAATAATCATCTGGAAAAGCTTCTAGAAATAGCCAGGCTCTTAAATGTTTCCAGGTGTGCGGTTCGGAATAGGACCGTTGCAACTTACCTTTCCCAAATGTGAGGAACCTAGCCGTCATATTTGCAAATATCCATGTGTGTCCACAGAACTGAAGCAGGTTATACATGAAAAGGTAAGCACGTCTGATGCGAAGTCTGAAAAATAATAGGCAATCCCAATTTGTTTTGTAAATGGACGAATTAGAAAAGGGAACTCCAAACGGTATTGGGCAAAATAGAAAGTGCAAATCATTCAATTTTTGAAAGTGTATTTTCAAATAATTGGAGAAGAGGTGTAGCATAACAAATGAATCTGTTGTGGTAGTTAATCGTGCATTTAATGGTTAAAAGCAAGTATTTGTTTAAAATGATTGAATGATGCACGTCCACGATGTACGAAATAAAAACTCATCAATCAACCTTCCACAAGAATACATCGTTAACCTATTTGCATAATACAGTAAGGTAAACATAATACGTTAATTTAATGATCGTTTTATTTTTTGATGTTCAACAGAACAGTGCATTACACAGCCTACTACTTTAGGATGAAATATTTAACATTAGTTTCGATCGAAATAAATGGTTTATTGCTTTATTTGCTACATGTTGCATATAGGCTAAAACATCACTATTCAATCTGTGCAGTTCTGTGATAACCGGTCCTCGACATCAACGTATAGTTTCTCCAAATAGTGATATCTGCGGCATATGTATGAATTAAACTCACTTTTCAATACAAAGTGGGAGAAGACAAAGCGTGGTGCTTACCTCATTTTATCAGAAAGGCCCGAAAATATCTGTTGCTTAATGTGTTTCCTGACACCTCTGGAAGTGCTAGTCGAGGAAGTTGACATCTCTCTAGCATGTTAAACCGCAGCATTTTTAAACCCAGAGACACATCGCGAGACTTTTGGGTAGACTCCGGACGCCTAATCGACAGACCTGACCGGCCGGGTTGTGCTGTCGCAAGTCTATGGGAGTAGTTAAAAAAAAAGGTTATTTTTCTGGAATTCTAACGGTATACCCTCGATTTGAGGTAATGTCATAGGAACCAGTCGTTACTACAAACAGTTGAATGGGACGCATTGACCTGCGGTCGTTTTTATATGTCGCCCTAAATTGGATTGCGTGTGCAGCTAGCTTAAAGTGCGACACGGTTGTTTGACTATAGTCACTATACCAAATTACTATTTGCATAATTAGGCAAACATAGTATGATTAAGCAATACGGCACTAGGGGATGTGTGCAATTATTCCACAGCTAAGAGCTTTTCTGAGGGTTTGATGGTAGTTTCACTGTCACATGCAACAAGGTAACTTTTTTATTTTGAGTTATTAACATGATATAGTTTGCGTAATGTAATAACATAATGCGTTACGACATGCATGCAATACGTACACCTTTTTTCGTGTTTTTTAATCGGTGGATAAAGGCACTCGCTCATGAGGCAAATCAGGAGGGTTCTTTGGTTTCTATAATATTGTGATCTGTGGCCAGTTCGTGTATATCTGCTACATACATGAAAAATAACTTGCCTTTAACATGCAAACTAGAGGAATAGTCGGATAGATCAATGAAAGTCTATATGACCGTTATAATTAAAAATCGACATAGCTGGTTTAACTTGACTGATCCACTATTCTGTCTTGCATATGGGCAAAAAGGAGGAAACTAAAATATAGCTTTGAGCTACTTTAACGCTTCGGGGTATTAACCTGCACAATGTAGCTGATTCGAAGCTTGCTAAACTGGACTAACTTCTCGGCTCATCGCAGATTGTATGTAAACCCGTAATGTCTGGTGGGGTATTATCACGTGATTGTTTTGATGTTAAAATAACTACGATTTGAGCCGATACAAAAGTGGGTTTGGGACTGGGAATACATTTAGAGGGTCTGTAGAATATACTGTGGTATTTCATGGGGGACGGAAGAAAACAGAGTGTTGCTGTAATTTGTGTTGACATAAATATGGGGGTGGGTGTGGTCTCTGTAGGGTCTGTAGAACTGTGGACTGTGGTCTAAATTCCCTTATCTAACCCCTCCATGCAATGCACTGATAACACTATATTTGAAACAGCGTATGTATGTTTAATGTTTCTGATACTGTGTATGCAGATCTTGCATTAACTGATATTAACCCTATCAACAACCATCCATATTCATTAATATGAGTCCTGTCAACAAGCACATGTATTATTTAATAAGAACCCTATTAAAAACCATCACAAATAATATTGAATTTAAGCTGTCAGTTGGCCATAATCATTGACTCATCTGACTACATATGTAAAAATAAATAAATAAATGTCACTGTTCATTGTAAATTTGCTTAAAATACCATACACACAGTTTGAGCAATTTTATTTTGTATGTTGTGCAACTCTGGGGTGTGAAGAAATACACAGTCAATACATCATCATGTCATATCGCTTAATAATTTATAAAAAAAAATGTTCACACTGAACATGTGGAGTAGGTTATCTAGATTGGCGGAGGAAGAGCATTGACTGGAATCACTAAACAGACATAATTTCAAGGAGGAAAAATGTGAACAGCACTTTACGGTCCAGATCTCTAACAAAAAGTAAACAGTGTATTCTACAGTAATGTCAGCCTCCAAAAAATGCAGAAGATGTTCTGGAGATGCTCTGCTGTGTAAGAACCCGAAAGACGTATTAATCATTCTCATTCAGAGAATTAATCATTCAGACTTATTAATAAATCCTGCTCAGAATAGGAGAATTCCTAAAGAGAATGTCAGGTGAACTGCGAGCTGAATCTGAGGGTCTGGGTCTAATGGGGTTTAACGTCACGTGTGTGGAGACTCCAGTTGGTTTGCGTGTGAGCCTGTCATACAGTCATTACTTAAGGGTTTGTGCAGAAACGACACCTGGTGGATAGTGAGGGTAGTGGTCAAGTACTCACATACTTTACAGTCCTATGGCTTTTGGGGTAGAGAAACAACAGATTCTGTATAATGTTGTTCACTCAAAGGGGGCCAGTCAATCCAGTAGCCCATTTCCATCTGTCAGATGTGGGGGGTTGATGTGGGTTTAATGCCCTCTAGTGGTTGAATTGGTACGCAGGCATTCCGATTTAAGCCTTGCCATCGGCATTCCTGGAGCATGAGCTTTTAAGCCTACCTGTAAGCCAACATCAGATGAAACTTCATACAACTTTGGGCTCATACAGTGTGGAATGTGTGCCGTGGGAGGTACGTGCTTCGCCTCCCCAACTGTGACTGCAACAGAAGCTTTACACTAACATGCCGATGGGTCTGGCTTGTAGCTGAAGCTGGCCGGGATTCAGATGCCAATGACGGGTTGAACTTTGCGTGGTTGAACAGAAACACTTAACCCTGTGAAGAAGGACGCCGCGTGCCTGCGTGGCTCAGAGAATTTACAGCAGCTTATATGTCTCACGCTGCTACGTTTTTAAAATACAGGCTTTCTGTTACCGCATCAACAGGCCACTCAACTATTTCTGTTTTTCAGAGCAGATAAATTGCAACAACAGTTGTAGAATGGAAGATAACTTTTTTGTGGGGAAATTTTGTTTAGCCAGTCTGTGTCCAATTTGGACCACTTACGCCCCCTAGTGACAGAATATGATCCCGGCTTGGCTTGCGGTTCCCTTCTCCCTTTACGTGCCTTTCTCCCATTCTCTTCTTATTACTGATCACTGATCTGTCAATAGTCTGTCAGAGTGTCCCAGGTTAACAATGTTGAGGTGACCCGAAAATTTAATATTCAAATTAAGTCAAAGTATTTTATTGTCAAATGCACAAAATAACAGCGTTGTTCTGAGGAATTTTCATGACATGGCATGAGTCATCTATGCAGTGGTATAATTAAAAAGTAGAAGTATACATAAAAAATTAACTATCAGAATATATACATAACAATATAGAGCAAGCAATTTCAAAGAGTGTGTAAATGAGGTAATGACAATATGAAAGAAACTGACTTTTCAAATAAAGTGACACCAAAAATAGTTTTGAATGCTTCAGGGCAGACTAGCATATAATGATACCTAAACAGCCTGTGTCTCAAATAGATGCAGATACAGTATAAAGTATGTCTGTAATATCACTCCAAGGTCACTTAACCATCATACTTCTAGTAGGATAAATAACCTCCTCAAACCTTTGAGATATGGACCAAGCAGGAATCATGTTCCTGTGAAAACATTCTCTGTTTTCAGGGCCCCTTTACAACAAGAAGACCACTGCCCTAATATAGTTCTCAGTAAACAACCGCAGGACCCTGGTTGCTAATGGACGGCTCCTCAGATAGCAACAGACCTGGTGTCTCAAGAAAGCTTAGGAAAACACAACCCAATGAGCTCAGTGTTGTCAGGGCAGGTGACTGAGAGAGCGAGCCCCAGTCTGCTCAAATCAACAATCCAACCCAAACTGTTTTTGTCATTCATCTTTTCACCTTGGTAAATACAATTGAACACAAGTTATTGTCTTTGTATAATTTTAACTCCCAAAATAAAAGAAAAAACACACATTGTAAGTGTTGGCATACCCCCCCCCCCCCCCCCCGGAATCAAACCCAATGCTGGCGCTGAAAACATCACGCTCTACAGCCCGAGCTACACATGACCCTTGAGACATATCGGATAACCCTTTACAACTAATACCCACCCTCCTATTGGAAATCCCCTGACGGTCTCCTGCCAACACCACTTACTAACTGGCCTCGCAAGGGTTAGTGACAGTTGGTAAAGCAGTTAAAGGGGAAATACAGGACGTTTTCCCCCAAAAATTCTGTTTTTAGCTCTCCACTATTGAGAACTGTCACTGTCCTCGATAGAGGAGGTCAACAGTAGGCTCTATATCACCAGGTCATACAGTACAAAATGGAGGTCATGGTAGGTCCACAGCATGCTCTATATCACCACGTCACACCGTACTATAACAGAGGTTGTCGTAGGTCAAATACAGGCTCAATATCAACATGTCATACTGTACACATTGTAGGTCATGGTAGGCCAACAGCAGGCCCTATATCACCATGTCATACAGTACAAAATGGAGGTCATG
>JACXGK010007123.1:0-18869 GCA_016801125.1 Novumbra hubbsi | reverse complement strand
TTCTTGCTCTTCATAGCTTTCCATCTCTGTCTTTCGCAATCCTGTTTTTCTTTGTTTTTTTGTTGTTGAGGATGTAGGTAGCGAACTAAACTGAACCATATTCGGAACTCCTTCCGTAGGCTATTTTCGGTACTTCGGCCATCTTGTATTTCTTCTACATGTGTTTCTGTGTGCCAACGCGGGCTTGTTTGTGTTTGTGTTTCACCGGGACTGTAATACTCCTTTCAACGATCATCGCCCTCATGTGGTCGATTTTAAATCTCTATTAAGTGGGTTTGATCCTCAAAGGTGTGTTAACTGCTTGCTAAGGGCTCTGAACGGCATTTCCAAACCGTTCTCATTTGCTGGTTGTTGTTTTCAGTTGGATTCATAGAAATATAGTTGACAGAAAGGCCAAAGCCCAACACGGGCATCTGAAGGCAGGTCTTTTTAACTGTATTTTAGATCTGCCATACAACAAGGTCAGATGAGCTCACAAGTTGAACTTGTTCTGGTATTTATGACAACGTTTCCTGAGCGTGGAACTTCGTGTTATGTGCGTCAGTCAGAGGGGGTTTGGATGCTCTGTGAAACACGTTCAAGTTCCAGCTCTTCTCAAAAAGGCATTTCAGGCAATTGCTGCACGTTGCTTAGTCTTATTTAGACGTGCCACTTCTAGTAACTCTGTGGTTGCCCCGGGCCACATCTCCGTTATCTCATGTGTTTGTACACAGCTTCACGTTTCCCGCCTCTGACACACTATCATACGAAATCAGCTAGTGCTTTATCTTTGAATGTTCGCTGCTCTCATGTTTCTGTCTCAATACGTTTTAACCATCTCCACCAGCAAGTATCCCGTTTAAATGCTCTTCTTTTCCTCCAACTTTGGTTGTCTCCCCCCCCCCAAGTTATCTACATGGTCAGAGCTTCCTTTGCCGAGCATCAGCCATGGACCTGGTCTTTAATCTGCTAATTTAAAGGCTGCGTATTCATAAAGCATCTGAGCAGAGATCAGCTCACCGGCAGCAACGTATCATAAATCAGCACTCCTGCTTTGTATAGTTTATGAATACATGGCCTTTTCTGGCCCCTTCTCTGCTTCATGTTATACCTCCTGATTGTCCCCTGCAATATATTCACAGTTGGGGGTGTGTAGGGACTGCGTGCACCAATGGCATTACTTATGCGTCCCTGGCTTGATTTCGACTAAACCTGGAACAATTATGTCTTTGCCACAAAGATCCAACATTTTCAAAATGGATTCTAATTTGCCGGATGGTTGTGGGAATAAATGCAAACGTTGCACTGTCACGCCCCTCATACGGTTTGACCAAGTCTTGAAATTCTCTACATGGGTCCTTCAACTCCCAAGATACAAATGTGTGGACCAACCCCTTCCAGCAGGGGTCTCCAGCTCCCATCTACTGGGAATGCATGCTTTTGTACCAGACCACCACATGAGATGGTGCGATGATCATTGGTAACATGTCAAACAAAAGCCTGCACACCCAGTATCTTTTCAAAGAGAGGAAGACCTCAGCCCTACAGTACTAAGGGCACAGGGGTACTATCTGTGATTTCCAGTGCTCGCACGATGGGAGTCATACGTTTAAGTGCACTCTTTGCGCACACAGACCTAGAACCAAAGTTCCACTTTCTTTTTCACTACATGTTGGTCCTTAGGACGAGGGCAGCAGCAATTCTACTCCATGATAACTTTGTGTTCTCCTCCTCGTCCCTTTCTGTTTCCTTGTGCACTACCACTTACTCCCCTTTCTCCTCATCTTCCTCTCCTTTCCCTATTTATATCTACTCCTTTCCCATGGGCCTTTCATCTTCACTCCTCACTCATCTCCTACTCATCTTCCACCTCCTTTTGTTTCCTAACCCTCCTACATTGTTCCTCCTCTGCCTCCACTCCGTTCTACTTTGTCTACCTCCTTCTCTTTCTTCTCTTCTTTTTACTACACCGTTTTTACGTCCTCTTCCTCCTCCTCATTTTCCACGTCCTCTTTTCTCCTGTTCATCTTCCTCCTCCTAGGGCCTAACCGGTCCAAACTGCAGGACATGCTGGCCAACCTGCGAGACGCGGAGGACATGCCCTCCATGCAGCCCCCCATGGCGCCTCCTTCTCGGCCCATCATGCCCCGGCTCAATGAACACGAAGCAGGGCGCCCCGAAGAAGGTAAAACCTTTGACGGCCCACACGGGAATTACCCTTTTTTTAATTTAACAAATCCAGCAACAAGCCCTGACGTAATGGTACGGAATGTGTTGAACTTAGAGTGCTTGTACGCCTTTTGCCGTGGGTAATTTCATTTAGGGGCGTTCATTGGTTCAGTGCTGCATTGAGCTGGTTGAGCTGCTGCATGCAATTCACTAATGAATCCGCTGCACTGATTTGAATTCATCCCAATGCTATTTAAGCACGCTTTTGTCCACCTTTGCCACTGTCTGGTCAATGAAGCGTAACATAACCTAAAATGAACCCTTCGCATTTTTGATTGAATTCAGCAATTAACAGTGTCGACAGCAATGTGCCCAAAAACAATAGAATTGGTTGATTAAATTTCTCCGCGTAAATCTGCCATATATTTTCGCTTAATACATCTCTCTGTCCATCTCCCTGTCTCTCCTCTCCCATCTGTTCATTGGTCTGCATCCCAGCGGTGGCCATGACGTTTCCGCCCGCGTCCGGGAAGTCGTTCATCATGCGGCCCGACGAGGTGGCGGAGTGCGAACTGGGCCTTGGCGAGCTGGCTGGCCTCACCGTGGCCAACGAGGCAGACCACCTGGCCTACGACGTGAGTACCCCGCCACTGGGGGGGGGCATACGGACCACGAGGCGTTCTGTTTGCATACGATGACTGCAGCAATTCTGAACACAGAGATGGCAGTCATGACCCGCATTATTCCAGGATAACACCGTCCCCCGTGGGGTTCTGCAAAGCCAGTACAGGGGGTCCTTGGGAAGACCACCCAAAAGTGTTTGTTTTTTTAGTAACATTTTGTTGTGCGTTAAAATATTTGATCTAAACGAAAAATAATCATGGGAATATAGAGTGAGACTTGGGGTTTATTTATTGAACTTTATTAGCTCTTTTTGTTTGCATAGGCATGTCGGCAAGTGCGACTGCAAACAGAAGCTCTAGAATAGTAATCCAACGCTTATGTAAGAGGCTGTTCTCGTTCGGAAATGTCAATATTTAAACAGGCCGGTTTGATTAACATGGCCTTTGACTTTCTCTTTTGTTGACACACAACGGGACGTCTTTGTACACAAAGGCTCTTGTGCACACACGCGCAGACACCGTTGGTCAATTACATTTGAAGTGAACTCTGCTGTTGTATTTTTGTACACATCTTGTATGCAGAATGAGGTTGTAATTAAAGTGGAAGGCCTGCTGCTCAGTTAGCCCCAGTGTGGGAGGACATCGTGCGTTGTTCTCATTATGTTTCTATGATGGAAACTTATCTCAAAACAGACGGGGGGGGGGGCGGGCGGGTCTGTGCGCGTGAGATAACATTCAAGTGTGTATGGTATCATGTATCCTGATGGATTGCTGCCCTAACTTTTGAACAAGCAGGAAATGAAAAAGGACATGAAGACATAAGCAATG
This sequence comes from Novumbra hubbsi, assembly GCA_016801125.1. Classification (NCBI taxonomy): domain Eukaryota; kingdom Metazoa; phylum Chordata; class Actinopteri; order Esociformes; family Umbridae; genus Novumbra; species Novumbra hubbsi. The sequence continues at coordinate 15,270 of JACXGK010007123.1, read as the reverse complement.
GCTAACTACATGTGGTAATAACTAGCATTAACTAAAACAAACAAACACATTTACATAGGCAGCCGAAATCTGATGTTATTTATTAAGCAGGTTATTAAAACTGCTCAATGCATTGTTGCGTTTTTGCAAAATATCATGAACTCACCGAATGGTATTTCTTCTGTTTGGTAATCATTAGCAGAGCCACTTCATTTTCATCTGCTCTGCAAAATACATTTCTAGCTCCCTGCAAGTAAACTTTACATTGGAGAGAGATAAATTTAATTAAAACATTGTTGGTCCTGTATGATAAGATTTTGTTATTAACAACGCTCCTTCTGTAATGTCCGACTTCTCAGTCAAATTGTGGTAGGTAAAATAGGAGGAGCCTATTAATACTGAGTCTTTTTTTATCTGAGGCTTTCAGTTAATTCAATCAACAATGTGCGGTTTGGTTTTACTTTCAGTCAGGGAGTCTGATTTGCTCTTGTTGTTCAGTGTTCTGTGCTGAGCTAATTATTTACCTCTCTTGTGTGCTATTGTAAACATTTTAATCTTTATGTCTAGGTTAGATTGCCTTGTAGCACACTCTCCTTGGCCTAGTACTGTTCTGTGACCAGGTTGTTGGGGATAACCCTTAATTAAAGACTGCCACTATCTATTCTGAGGACAACATGACTACATTAATTGCTTTTTGTCAAAGGGGGAGAAAAACATGAGGGAACATGAGGCTAGTGACTCTTAACTGGACATCCAAAACTGAGGCAGACGTTAAGTTGGAATCCCCAGTAAGATGGAGGTGGAAAACTTCTGTTTTTGTGACTGTTTCCAACTGACATCCATTCTTTTTTTGCCACCTCAGGTTGCAAACAACCAGGACGTGCTACGGAAGACCTGGAACCCCAAGTTCACGCTGCGGAGCCACTTTGACTCCATCCGGGGCCTGGCCTTCCACCCTGTGGAGCCTGTCCTGATCACCGCCTCCGAGGACCACACCCTCAAACTGTGGAACCTCCAGAAGACTGCCCCTGCCAAGAAGTAAGAACCCACATGGCCACTATCGTGTCTGTGTGATGTCTGGGTTGCCGTGGCTAAACACCAGTTTTATAATGAATGTGTGCTGCAGCCTGTTAGGGTCTGGCACGCTTTTATTTGTTTTAAATTGAATGGTGTGTTAAAACATATTTATACGATTGGCCAATACAGCTGTTTGGCCAGATTATTTTCTAAGACATCATATCATTCTCTTAAGAGGTAATTGAATGGATGCTAATTGTCTGACAATATTTCCCTGCCTTTTTAGGTGTGCTGCCCTGGATGTGGAACCTATTTATACTTTCAGGGCCCATCGGTAAGTAACCTTTCTCATCCAGTGTAATACTTAGATCCTTTTTTATTATAAGCAGCTGGCCTGAAACCCGTGTTCACATGAATAATATACTCTGTACACATTTGATTCTTAATTCCAGGTGTAGGAACCCAGTCATTTTATTCTTGCCTTCTCATCAGGCACTGATTTTGACCTGGGGTGCCTGGTTAATTTGGTTAACTGCCATTTACAAAACTAGGAGTAGTTTGGTTCCCCAGGCTTTTGAGAGGCTTTAAGAGCCTGCTGTTCTATATAAATATACATGAATGGGAATGCTATGTTAAATCAGTTGTGTTCCATAACCATCTGAATGTCAGATACTGCAAATGTTCTATGGCAGAAAACAAATATAAATGGCTCACGCAGTTTGCACAGCAAGGGTTGTGGGTTTAATTCCCAAAAGGGTCAGTGCAAACAAATTAGAATATATATGGACACAGTAAATATTGTGCGTTGTTTTGTTTGATGGGTTCTGTGAAATGCATTATAAAGCACTGTGCTTTTTACTGCGTTTCCAAAACCATTGGTCTGTTTTCTCGTCTCCTGTAGAGGTGCGGTGTTGTGTGTGACCATGAGCTCCACAGGGGAGCAGTGCTTCAGTGGTGGGGTGGACGGAACCATCCAGAGCTGGAACACCCCCAACCCCAACATCGACCCCTACGACTCATACGGTCTGCTCCCAAATTCTCTTGCTATGCTACTGATTATCATGTTTCCGAGTGGCATTTTGTCAAGCCTATGTATTTTGTCATTGGTTTTGACAATGCGCTTGTCCTCCATCGATCCCACCGCCGACATGCTCCTTCTCTCACTCTCGTGTTTGCCGTTCTCTTTCACATGGGTTTGCTGTTGTACTCTGCGATCACCTTCCTCTCCATCTCGCCCTCGTTCTCCTTTTCTCCCCTTCTTCTAACGCTCGCTTCCCATCCTGTCATAGAGCCCTCGGTGCTGCGAGGGGCGCTGCTCGGTCACACAGACTCTGTGTGGGGCGTGGTCTACAGCTCGTCCCACCAGCGGCTGCTCTCCTGCTCTGGTGACGGCACTGTGCGCCTGTGGAACGCTGCCGACACCTCCCCCGCCCTGGCTGTCTTCAATGAGAGAGGAGGTGAGGTGCCATGCGCAACTCAGATCCGTCAACTAACACATCAAATGCTGATTTTCCAGTTTCCTCACCCCCCCTGCTTTAAAATCTCTATAATTTAATTATACAATTCTTGAACACAGTCCCAAACCGATTTTTAGGTCGACAATGATTAGATTATTTGCATAGATTTGCCAAAATGGTCAGAAAAAACATCTTCCAAGTATTCGAGCTCCACGCCAAATAAACTCTTGAAAAGTTTTAATCTGCGGTAACAGTAGATATGATCTCAATGACACAAAATCTAAAGACACCTAATCAGTTCGGTCACTCTCCGTTTACTCTCCTGCCCTGAAACTGGCATTCTAGGCACCTTGTAGGAAATTATTATTAACATTTCCCTGCAGTGGAACTAAGGGGCCTAGGCCAACCCCAGAAAAACAACCCCATTGCATTATCCCTCCTCCACCAAACTTTACAGCTGGCGCAATGCAGTCATGCATGAAATGTTCTCCTGGCCAAACCCAGAGTCATCCATCAGACTGCCAAATATAGAAGCATGATTCTTCACTCCACAGAACACGTTTCCACTGCTCCAGAGTGCAGTGGTGCCATGCTTTACATCATCTCAAGCTTGGCATTGTTCTTGGTGATGTAAGGCTTACATACAGCTGCTCGACCATGGAAACCTGCCGCGAATCTCCCAGCGCAGTTTTAGTCCTGATGTTAATGCCAGAGGAGGTTTGGAACTCTGCAGTTATCGAGTCAGAAGGGCGTTGCACCCTTTTATGCACTATGCGCCTCAGCACTCGGTGACCCCTCTCTCTAACTTTATGTGGTCTTCCACTGCATGACTGTGTTGCTGTGGTTTCTAAACTCTTCCACTTTGCAATAATACCACTTTCAGTTAATCATCAACTGTCTTTTTGCTAGGTGCTAGATCTCATACACCTTTGGTAATGGGACTGAATTCAATAAACTTTGGCCCATATAGTGTATAGTTTTTGTCTCTACAAACAGGCTGCATAAAAGCCTGTCCTGATAATTAGGTGTGTGCAATAAAAAAAGTATTTATTGAGATTTAACAGATTCTTGGAAGAACTAAATGCAAATATTATTTGTTATTATGGTATATGATTACTTGAGAAAATACCATTGGTCTTCTTGCTGTATTATGACTTATTATGTTATATGCTAATCTTTATGTAATCTTAAAGTATCTAAGTAACCTACGGCCTTTCTTTCTACAGCCTGTTACAAATGTAACTAGTTATTTTCTAGAAACTATAGCTGTAATTAATTACACTACAATTAATTAAACACTGATTCTTGTTGACTCCGTCCGTCTCAGAGCTGGGCGTCCCCACGTCAGTGGACCTGGTGTGTAGCGAGCCGGCCCACATGGTGTCGTCCTTCAGCACGGGGGAAATTGGTCTCTTCAACATGGAGACGCGACAGCTGGTCCTTAAGCTGGACAAGACCGGTGAGCCTGGTAAGCCTGCCAGCATCTTGACACAGCTGACAAGCGAGAGAGTAATGTGCTTACTTTTGATTGTTTTATTTTGTGCTAATTTACCACACTGATTATTCTTTTTGGACTTTTTGTCCTACCCATATTTTCTCCTTTCAATTTACAATGAAACAATTGCAATGTATAACCCAAGGGAAGAACTATGCATCATTTGTGAAGAAGGAGGTGTTTACTGTGTTATAACGCTGTAGATGTTTCTTCCAACTGCCTCATTTCAATTATTTTGTGTTAAGTTCAAACTCAAATTTACCCCATTGTTCTGATAAATGCCTGAATATAAATAGAAACGGCAATAAGGCAATGTTCTAGTGGGTTTGATATCTGTCCACCCCCACACAAACAGAAGCCCTGTGCAAGATCAACAAGGTCCTGAGTCACCCCACTCTGCCGATCACCATCACAGCACAGGAAGACCGACACATCCAGTTCTTTGACAACAACACAGGTGAGAGAAAATCCCAACTGGGCCAATTATTCAGTGTTTACCCTTGGAAGATTGTAGATGTCTTCTAAGGAAATGCATGATTATATTATTACTGAAATAATTGTTGGGTATATGTGTATTTTTATGATACGCAGTGGTTAACCACAGTATACATGCTTAAATAGGAATACAAGCAGACCTGTGGTTGATGTACTTGTTTGGACTTCCTTAACAGGGAAATGTATTCACTCAATGGTTGCCCATCTGGATGCAGTCACAAGTTTAGCTGTGGATCCCAATGGCTTATACTTGATGTCTGGAAGTAAGTGTTTTTTTTCTCTGAAAGATTACTAATACGGTTTACAATGTTTAGGGATATTTGATAAGTTTGTTAATTGAATGTCCAGAGATATAAACTAAGCGGGGACAAAGTGAAAATGTATGTGTTAGGCAGATAAGGCTAGTGCTTGGCTAATCAATAACCAACATTATGCATTATGGGCATATATGTAAATTGACAGTTGTGTTTTAAACAAAAGAAAGACTTGCATTTTGGCACTGGAGCTCCTATCGAGTCTGCATCTTTTGGTTTCATTTTTGCCACTGTCAGGTCATTCATGCTAACAACACTAAAAAGAAAACAATTAGCAGCTCCACGGGCAGTATGAAAAGATAAACACAACAATTTTATTTTACTCGTTATGTATTTCATTTGGTTGGTTTTGGTATGTATTTGTATTAAGTATATTTTTGAGGTTCTGTTAGCCCCCTTTAAGATTAGCCGTGGCGTAGGAGGCACCTAATGGCGCCGTAAATGAAATACAAAATACCTCTCCTCCGTTAGGCCACGACTGCTCCATACGCCTGTGGAACCTGGAGAGCAAGACGTGCATACAGGAGTTCACGGCGCACCGCAAGAAGTCGGACGAGGCCATCCACGACGTGGCGTTCCACCCCACCAAGTGCTACATTGGCAGCGCCGGGGCCGACGCCCTCGCCAAGGTTTTCGTATGACCTCACACCCCATTGGCCGACAGCTGTATCCGGCCCAAAGGACCGTAAACAACTATGTGGATGAGGATAATGTGTGCTATAATCGAAGGGAGAGAGGTGGTATTTGGAGCCCGAATCAAAGTTCTACTGGAAGGAACATGAGTTGGATGGGTTATTAGTCACTGGTGTCTGGGACTTCCGTGGCAGTTGAGAGGAGTTTTTAGACACCTGATGATTAGAATGACAGCGAGGCGAACATGAGGGAGGGAGAAAGAAAGAGCGTTATCTTTCCACTGTATACTTCCTTTTCCACACACACACCCATACATTCACACACCTAGCTAACCCGGGCAGGCCTGGGTTCTACCGCCAAACCAGAAGGAAAGCAGTGGTATAACATCGCAAAGGCTGGGTCGATTTTCAGGAAATACTTAGGACCTTTACTTTGATTTAGGAACGTTTGTGTTTGGGTCTGAAGAGATACACAAGACTTACACCCCCCCCCCCACTTACCCCTGTCAACCCCAAGACTGCCTGTGTCCTCATTGCCATCATTTAAAAAAAATGTGCCTTTTTTGTCAGTCGTTTGCAAACGTTATTTTATGGTCTGTGCGCAACATAGGAGTGGTGGGTGGAAGCGTTCTACGAAACGTTGTGATTTGTAAACTGTTTTTTTTTTTGTTTTTTTTATCCCAAAAAAGCTTAAAGAGCCTCTCTGGTCACGTGACAATCCAACTAAACTCCTTCCATCTGAATGTCACACCGGGCAAACTAATCATTTGATTTACAAGCCAACTTAAGTGACAACCGATTCCATCAATTGAAACAGACATAGCAGTCTCCCTTCTCAAACAGCTCGAAACATAACTTGTTTTGATTCAGATTGTAATGGGTTGAGACAACAAAAAACAGTGTGTTTTTAGAGTTTGGCAATTTCAATGGTGTGTTCATGTGACCGAAGTACACCTTTAAATTTGCACGGAATATGTATGGCTTGCGGCCAATAAGTCACAGTATTGTTTCATGACCGGAGTATTGATTTAGGGGAGTGGGAGCTACTACCCCCACTGAAATATACAGTAGCCTGCAGAACTGTCAGAAAATAAATTAAAATAACCTACAAATGTGTTTGTCGAAGTAGAGGCCATAAGACTGCATTCATAATAGAATTTTGATATTCCTCTGTGGTTTTGTATGTAAACAAATTAGAATTGAATCCATTATTTCATCTCTGTAAAACAAATGTAAATGAATTCCTTCTTCCTACATTTTAGCCCTTATGCATCTGACACCTGATTAAGCCATTTTTGTAGCTTTCTTTGACTCACTATTAATCTGTTTTCCCATCCAGATTGTCTTCACATGGTCAACAGTAACATTGACTTACCCAGGCCATATTCATTCATATACCTTGTTTCCAAATCAATTGTAAATGTTTTTAATCTGTAGCTTAAGTTCTCCTAGGTGCAACACGCATCTCTGTTGTATTTGGATGTTATATTCTTTACATGAATAGGACATAAATAGTGCAGCAATGTAATATACTATACCCTCAAAAGCAAAAAAAAAAACGTTAACAAGGTCTGTTGTCCTGTGACCCTTGGCTAGCAGTAGATCACTTCCTCAAACTTTAACAATTTAACACCATTGAATAATTATTGTTGTTGTGGTGTGACCTAATATGAGAACATGCTGCTTTATGATGTTTTTATAGTTCAGACAAACTGCACCAAAAATGGTCTGCGGTGATAAAATTGTAATTTATCTTTTTTTTTTTTTACTGTGTAGTTATTTATTCCTCCACCACCAAGTATTTTCAGCCAAAATGATCAACTTAGTGTTGTGTTAAAGAGACAAGATGTTTTCCATAAATCCTAAAGATGTAAGGTTTCCTGCGACCACTAAGTTATCTCTTTTAGCTTATAATGCTAAGTTAGCTAATACTAAGTTGCTAATGCTTAGTTATAGCTAATGCTAACTTGCCCCCTTAGCTATAACTGCTAAGGTGGATTTTTATAGCCAGCCTGCTTCCCAAGTGCTGAGTTAGCCCCTTAAATCCTGTATTTGACAGCAGAACTGATGTCTCTCAGTGCTCAGCTGTACACAAAGCTTATTTTCCGTACCTACTGTAGGAGGTCAAAAGGCAGGTTAAATATATGCTTTATGTAATAATTGGTTGAAAATAGTATTTTGTGTAATCATTTACTAGTTTTTTATTTAGTTACTATAAATGGTTGGTGAAAGGTAAATCTTTGTTAAATACAGCTAGATATTTTTTTAAAGAATATTTTCTCTTTTACTTGAACATATAGGAGTTATTCCTTGGGGAATTTGTGTACTTTTTTCTTTTGTAGTGGAGTGGTTGGAGATTTGCCGGTCTTATCAAAAATTTTATGCCTTTGATTGTGAGCTCTACAAAATATTATCGTCTGTAGTTCAACAGAGAAAAATTAGGATTTCACTATTTACCAAATGCTTCCATCTTTTAAAAGACTGTTGAAAAACAGGGATGGATCGAAGTCTGTGCAGAGTTCGGCGTGCTACTGTTGTACAAATATATTTTTTCATTTTATTTTCTTTGGTGTCAGGTCATTTTAGGACATTTAAGGGAGATAACAAGAATTTGTACAGTTTTAAAGTATAAAAAATCTATTTATTAATGCAGTGTAATTAGGTGGCGAAACATGGTGACGTAAAATGGAGTCAGTATTGTTGTGGTAAATGTACAGTAGTCTTGTCACAACACTGGGCGGTCAAGCAAAAATAAAGTATAGGGCCCCCTACTGCTCACAATTTAGAAGAATCGCATTTCGGACAATTTCATGTCATTTTACAGGCTGTATGTCTGTTAATGACTGTATTATGAGTGTTGAACAGCGAGATTAGGCTAGTGTGTTTTTGTTATTTTTTACATCTGGTTAGAGGGAAGCAATTTTGAGGCGTTTTTTAATGGAGCTGTTTTTGTTAAACTAATCCCATAGTTTCCTTTGTGTGCAAGACTGCAGACAGTTTTCAATTGGAATAATAACAATAAAGCATTTGAAGTGTTCACTAGAAAGGGTAATCTTGAGTTAAAATTCAAATAGTGTTATCATACTTTGATAAGCAGTTGGAACGCATAAACTCAGCTAGTTTAATTGGTCTCTGTAGGTGTCTGAAATAAACTTGTCTATTCTGAGCAGCTGGGGGAATGGCATACAAGCACTATGTATGAAAGAAATATCTTGAAACAAATAACCTATTAAATAATGGTATAAAGAACAAGTCCTGGGCAAAGTTTGCCTGGTGTCAATTGAAATCATTACCCTTTTACCCTTCAGTTGTATAGAGAATTCGTTAAAGATTATATGAATTTGATAAATATGCTCATTTGACTGTACAGTAAATATTGTCATTATAGTTCATTCATTTTTCATGATGTATTCTCTTTTTTCTCATATGGGAGAAATGACAGGTTGATCAATAACAATAAAGGAATATGTTGTATATCACACTGGCAGTTTGACATTTTTTCCACAGTGTTATTCAGCACCGTCATGTGTTACTCATTGATGTATACTAAAATAGCAAAAGGTTTGGGGAGCAGAACACCTGTTACACCACTCACCCCAATGCACACCCATGCAGTCAAAACTTGAATATGCTTGCAATTTCTTCTTTCAGAGCCTCGCTCCATCACCGTCCACAGGCTCTGACAATCATTTTAATTCATGTAAATGTGTTGTCTTGGTTCAGTGCACTGGGCTTGTTTGTGTGCATAGGTACATGTGTGTAGGTGGCCCGAGATGCAAGGCTTGTCCTTTCAAAGGTTGGATCTTACTCATCTTTGGTTAACCAGTCCTTTTTACAGGCCACATTTCAGACACTTTATCAGACACTAAATTGACATGAGTCAATATGACAGATTGTCAAGTAGACCGTTAAAACTTTAGGGGGGATATAATTTCCACAGTATTGGGTCCTTTAACCAAAGTTCCTCCCAGAGTATCAGCCCCACTGACCACTCCGGATTACAATGATTAGCCACGTGATAAACGGTACCACGTTTCTCGCCTGATATAGCGCTTGGCATTCAGGCCTATTAGTTGGATTTTGGTCTTATCAGACCAGATGATCTTTTCCTCATGCTCTGAGGGCTGGTTTGGCAGACACAAACATAGCTTAGTCTCGGACTGCAAAGTAAAAATAAATGAAAATTGTATTTTGGGATGTACAAGACTTCTGAACCTGTATCCATGAAACCGGCCATTAGTATCCTGTAAGGTGGCAAGTCATATGTCTTTTACTCAGGAGTGCCTTCTGTCTAGTCACTACACTGCAAAATGTGATTAATTGGGAGTTGAGTTTGTCCAATTCTTCCTGAAGCCCACCATCAAAACCACAGGTATGTACTTTCTTAGGGATGGCTGGCTACCAACAGCATTTTGCTCCTAACTGTTTAGTAGTTAGGCACAAATAGACAGTTGCTTCTATCTTTACAGACTTAACCAGGTAGAGCCCAAACAGTGCATTGGACCTGTGTGCTTTACGTCATGTAAAGCTGAACCTAGCAGAAACTATAAGCTATCTTACTATCTCCTGTAACAGCACTTTTTTTGACCCGTGACTTCGCACCATGCCACTTCGAGCTCTAGACAGCTCACCTTTTCAGCACTAACAAAAGGCAGCTGTCTCTCAGCAAGCCCTGTCATATAGCGCTGCACAATGTGGAGAAATCTATGACACCGTGGACATTCACATACACACATAAAAGACACCGCTTTCTCTCATCAAGCCCAAATGTGCTCGCAGTCAGTCCCAACAAGGAAGCGGATCGGTGAACCCTGCAGTGTGGGCACCAAGGTGCACCACAGAAGCGAGTTTGTGAAGCCGCCAGCAGCTGTTTATTTCCAGATGTTTCCTTTGATCGTGTTGAATAATCGTCATCTACCAAGTCACCCACTCTCTGTCTCCATGTCCTGTGCTCTGCCTCCTGTTACAAACGTAAACACATCCAAATATTACACACATCCAAATACTTGTTATATGAGTGTATATACTATATATTCTACTTGTCACAATATTACACCAAGTCAAACTTCAGCAATATCAGTTTGTCCAGTAAGGAAGCATAAGCTATTGTGAGTCCATGAACTGGAGAGGCAACAGCAAGATAACCCCCAAAAGGGCACGATTTTGAAAGTGGTAGCGGCTGATAATTGCTCTCTTCTCAGCTTTCCTGACTGATTCTTCTCAAGTTTTACATTTTGGCTGAGCTTTTTTAACAACTGGTAGCATGAGGCAGTACCTGCAGCCCATTCAGGTTGCACAGGCAGTCCAGCTCTTCCAGGTTGGCACATCCACACGTGCCGTCGCAAGGTTTTCATTGTCTTCCAGAACAAGAGCTTGTCAGAGATACCAGGAGATGTGCTGTCATGTGAATAGAGTTGTACAGGGCTATTGAAGTGTGCTTGTTTCTGATCAATTGGTGCCCTCTTCCCTTAATTATTTTGAGCATTGTGAACGCTGTTTAGCCTTACCATTGTGTACATTGTTTAGCCATACCATTGTTAACACTGTTTAGCCATACCATTGTGTACACTGTTTAGCCTTACCATTGTGTACACTGTTTAGCCATACCATTGTGTACACTGTTTAGCCATACCATTGTGTACACTGTTTAGCCATACCATTGTGAACACTGTTTAGCCATACCATTGTGAACACTGTTTAGCCATACCATTGTGAACACAGTTTAGCCATACCATTGTGAACACTGTTTAGCCATACCATTGTGAACACAGTTTAGCCATACCATTGTGAACACTGTTTAGCCATACCATTGTGAACACTGACATCATGGCACCTGTCAATGGGTGGGATATGCTAGGCAGCAAGTGAAAATGTTGTCCTTAAAATTGATGTGTTAGAAGCGGGAGAATCGGGCAAGTGTTGGGATCTGTGCGTATTTGGCTGTGTAGCCGCAAACCAGTCAGGATGCCCATGCTGATCCTTGTCCACTGGCCAGAGCACCTACAAGAGGAACATGAGCTTCAGAACTGGACCACGGAGCAATGGAAGAAGGAGGCCTGGTCTGATGAATTACTTTATTTTACATCATGGCTGGGTGTTTGTATGTGTCGCTTACCTGGAGAACACATTGAACCAGGATGCACAAATTAGAACAATGCAAGCCGGCAGAGGCAGTGTGGTGTTAGGGCAATGTTCTGCTGGAAAACCTTGGGTCCTGCCATTCATGTGGATGTTACTTTGACAGGTACCACCTAAGCTTTGTTGCCGACCAAATACACCCTTTCACAAAAACTGTAATCCCTGATGGCATTGAGTTCAAGGTGTTGACTTGGCCTCGAAATATTTTCTGTGGGATGTGGTGGGTCCATGCCAAGACAAGTCTGGGCTGTTTTTGGCGGCAAAAGGGAGACCTACACAATATTAGGCAGGTGGTCATAATGTTATGGCTGATTGGTGTGTTTGTTAGGTAACCTTTTCAACATTCTTTCCCGGTACATTATCTGATTTCCACCTGCATTATATACAGTCATGTGAAAAAGACATGACACTATGAAAGCCTTGGTCTTTTTAAACGAATAAAACTGAATAAATGTATTTTCTTAATTATTTATAAAATGTACTTAATAGAAATGCAATTTTTGGTGAGGAAAAAGATAGGACAACCCCACATTTATTCCCTACTTAAAATGCATACAATTTGATCAGGTGCGAAAGAATAGAATATTGTTAGAGTATTGTGGAGTATTGTGGAGAAGTGAGTGAAACTATGGTGAGATCAAAAGAGTTCTCTGAGGCTTTCAGAAACAAGGTTGTAGATACATATGAGTCTGGGAAGGGATTTAAAAAAATCTACAAACAATTCGAAATCAGCCATTCCACTGTCCCGTAAATAATTTGTGGAGCACACTTATAAATTAAACAAAAAAACAACTGCCAACATGCCCAGATCGCCCCAGCAAGTTCACCCCAAGAGCAGACCGCAAGATGCTCAAAGAAGTCTCAAGAAGGTCAACAATCCTAAAATGACATCTCAGGACCTACAGCTGATGGCAAAGTGCATGCATCGACCATAGGAAAGAGACTGCACAAGTTTGATTTGCATGGGAGGTATGCAATGAGGAAACCCTTGAGGTAAAAACATCAGGGCAAGACTAGATTTCCCAGCGAAAACCTAGACAAAGACCAGGACTTTTGGAATAATGTGCTTTAGTCATGTTAATCCAACGTAGAATTGTTTGGTGTGGCGCAAACAAAAAAAAGCATTTGAGCACAAGAACAACTGTGAAGCATGGAGGTGGAAATTTTATGGTTTGGGGATGCTTTGCTGTAGCAGTGCCTGGCCAGCTCCCTTTCATAGTATCCACTATGAATTCTTCATTGTATCAGAGGGTGCTTGAGGAAAATGTAAGGCCAATACAACATTACAACCAAGAGGATTTTGAGGAAGCAGGCAAGGTAGAAGGGCTGGTTTGGTATTTGTATGCTTACAGAGCACTTTTTAACCCTACTGTGGTGTTCCGGTAAAATTAGACCAAAGTATTCTTTCCGAAGATTTGTGTTCCTCTAATCTGATTGTCATAAGGTTTCATGACTTTGTTATATGAACACACAAAATACATGTTGATGATTTCCATAACATTTTGGGTGTATTTTTATCTAATTTTGTGCACCTATGGTGTTCATTGTCAAACATTACCACTCATTAGATACAGTGTAGGAAAAAAATATTTGATCCCCTGCTGATTTTGTACATTTACAGAAATGTACCACTGACAAAAAATGATCAGTATAACTTTTTTGATATGCATCTCACTGTTATTCTGTCTCTCACTGTTCAAAACAAACTACCATTAAAATTATAGACTGATAATGTCTTTGTCATTTGGCAAACATACAAAATCAGCAGGAGATCAAATATTTTTTCCCTCCACTGTATATATTTGTGATTTAACAATTAGTGTATAAAATGTTTAGACACATGCCCATTCATCCGACACTTCCTCTCCCATACCCAAATATGTACAATATGTGTTTGAGCACACACACTTCAATACCCTTCTTGGCTTCCATGGCAACCCCTGCAGGAACCGTTAACCAATAGAATATTTCCCCAACAGGAACCACGCCTGCCTTCACAGATACCCACACTCCTACTGCCCCCAAAAAAGAATGTGCTGCTGATGAGGACTCTGCATGGTAACGTCAGTGTGAGTACCAGGAAATACAAGAAGCCCATCGCTGTCCTGAGTTACAGGAACAAAGGGCGATTGACCACCTTGATAAGGTATTTTACTTTATATTTTTCTAATTCTTGTGTACTTTTTTTCTATCACTGAATTGTCTGCACCATAAAAATAAGACATGTTGTTATTTAGTGAAATGCTCATTGAATTTATAGTCAATTCTATTGATTTAAATATGTTAATATGTTTTACATGTAATAAATTAAAACAATGCTTTGATTACATTTTCCACATGTTACTAAGCATGTCTTGTATGTACTCATTATTTTATTTACTGTTTGTTGCACTTTTAGGTTACTGACATATACTCTTGTAAGAGGATGACGGCACATTGGCCCATGGTGGAGTTTTCCAACATCCTATGTGTGCCATCCTATAATGCGTTTTCTGTGTGAATAAAGGTGAATCAAGGCTCTAAGCAGGGGAAATTCTTCTAAAGGGAAATATTCCTTTTTTTCCCCAAGTTGAGAAAAGCTATGAAGGTACCTCTTATTTGCTGGAGCTAACACCTTCCTCGAACACGATCAGCAGCTGGGTTGTTTAGAAATTAGATTTTTATAAAGCCCTTTTTACATCAGCGTTTGTCACAAAGTGCTTTAGCAACACACCCTCAACCTGAAACCGCAAAGAGCAAGCAATAACATTGTTTAATGTCAGGACAGGGGCTAGGAATATCTTACTAGCCACTCCAGGCATGGAAGGATAACCAGTCCTCTTCTTCAAGGGCACAAACAAGATCTACTTCTGCAAGAGACAGAAGAGACCAAAGAAAGAGGTGCAATCTGTTTGCATAGAAATTAGTACTAATTGAGTATTATGTTCCATAAATGCAGTGCATGTATTTGCAAGGCACATGCGACAACCACCATGTGTTGTCCAACATGACCATAAGCAAACACAAAATGTAACAACCATTGATTGACAGATTGTGAGTGGGTTGGTTTGGGTCTTTGCCTTTTCTTTAATAATAAAATCATACATGTCAGTTTTTACCAGGAACACAACAGACGCTATTTTATGCCACTATTTGAAAATCAAAAATGGTTTCAGAACAAATGTCCTTGTTAAACTTTGACTCATAGTTAGTTGTCAGTGATAAATAGCACAATGTTTCATCTGAGTATTTGTTATAGTCAAAATAATCCATACATTATGCTTTTTTTCTTTTTTGACTCAAACGAGTTGTATAAGCGATGGGTCAATAAGGCCTACAAGGCCATAAATGGAAAAAAGTTCAAAACGTGTGTTGTTCACAAGAACTTAAGTTCATTAAATGATCTTACGCAACGTTACGTGATAAAATAAGGATTATTATGGATTTATAATACAATTTAATTGTTTTTTGGACCGAGCAAACAGAATGAATTAACAAGAAACAAACACAACTCTCTCCCAGTCCCAGAATAATAATACTGTATTAATACAAGTATTAAATCAGACTTTAAATTTTTTTTTCTCAAAGTGAGCGGGACACTGGCCCTCGGGGCAGGGAGCGGGACACTGGCCCTCGGGACAGGGAGCGGGACACTGGCCCTCGGGACAGGGAGCGGGACACTGGCCCTGGGGGCAGGACACGGGAGACTGACCCTGGGGGCAGGACACGGGAGACTGACCCTGGGGGCAGGACACGGGAGACTG
>JACXGK010007122.1:0-26385 GCA_016801125.1 Novumbra hubbsi | reverse complement strand
TGTGTACACATCTGATAGGTTGGTACATCTATGTGTGTGTGTACACATCTGATAGGTTGGTACATCTATGTGTGTGTGTACACATCTGATAGGTTGGTACATCTATGTGTGTGTGTACACATCTGATAGGTTGGTACATCTATGTGTGTGTGTACACATCTGATAGGTTGGTACATCTATGTGTGTGTGTACACATCTGTTACATATGTGTGTGTGTACACATCTGATAGGTTGGTACATCTATGTGTGTGTGTACACATCTGATAGGTTGGTACATCTATGTGTGTGTGTACACATCTGATAGGTTGGTACATCTATGTGTGTGTGTACACATCTGATAGGTTGGTACATCTATGTGTGTGTGTACACATCTGTTACATATGTGTGTGTGTACACATCTGTTACTATCCTGGTGGGGGGAAACATACCCACCAAGATAGGAAAGCAATGCATACCTGTTACATATCTTTTAGGAAGAGGTTTATTGAAAAAAGGTTTAGCAAAAAAGCTATTTTGGCTTTGAAGTTTGGTCTAGGGTAGGAAATTTGACTTATTGACCACGGGAAAATAGGATTTCCAATGGGGGTTAGGGTTAACATCCACAAGGATGTTAAAACGTAATATTTCAATGTGTGTGTGATAGAACGTTGGAGGCGGGACATCGGTTCTTCGTGTGGTGGCCACTGACCGAGACATTGGTCCCAACGCCATGCTCTTCTATTACATCACCTCGGGCGACCAGGACCTCACTTTCCGCATGGACCGCATGACGGGCGAGATGGTGACCCGACCGTCCCCACCCGACCGTGAGCGCCAGCAGGAGTATCGGCTGGCGGTGGTGGTGGAGGACAACGGCACACCCCCGCTAACGGTGAGTCTGAGACGTGGTTTCAGTCGCAAGGTCACCAGGGTCACATTCAGCAAGCAAACGCTGAGACACACTGCCAACAAACACTTCTGTTATTTAGCAGTGGTCTTTTTAAGTGTCCACAACTAATGAGGCTACAAACACAACCATCCACAGAAGAACTACAGAGCCTGCATTTGCTGGTGCAAAATACTCAGGTCAGAGTTTATTACATAGTACCTAGAAAACCATGAAAAGTCCAGGAATAGGTGGACAGTTGAAACAATACTTACCAGAGAAATAACAGAAAGAAAGCCAAGAGAAATGTAGTACTAGTAGTTCTGGCTTGGGTTAGGGTTGGGTTAGGGTTGGGTTAGGGTTGGTGTTGGGTGGCCATTGGATTTGGTTCACTTGGTTTTGTCACTCTTCATTGATCAAGTAACTACTAATGGCGACATCAGAATTATTCGGAACTGTACAGAAACATTTTGTCTTCTAAACTACAAGCAAATGCTAGTACTTTAGAAGCAGCATGATTGGTAGCATGTTTGGTCTATTTAACTAATTTTTGGGTTGTAGATTCTTTTGATTTATTGAATATGTTTTGTTTGGCTGATTGGAGTGATCGAGACAGGAAGTGCAAAAAGATGTGAAAAACAGGAAATCCACAGCTGTGTTGCTGTTTCGCTGAAAGAGGAAGAGGAGACGTGTTACTTCTTGTTTAGAAACTAGTGTGGCATAAGAGCTTTTCAAGTGTTCCTCAACCAAATGTGTTGTGTGTGTACATGCATATGGAGTCCATTTGTCAGACTTTTATATGAGTTGAGCCCTATGAGGTCTTTGTGTGGCTTCGCTCACGGGTTATCTTGGTTAGCTTGGGTGTTTATCGTCAGTATTTGAGACTACGGTGAAATCCCGAACCCCTTCCCCTCAACTCTCCGTTTGTTCACCTGCGTCTCAACACTTTGCAAAAGGTTGTAGGGACCCATTAGGCCCTCAGGGGGTCTGTGAGTGTGCAGCGTTGGAATTAACCAGTGGAATTTGGCACCATGTCATTTTGAAACGTACGTAGTTCTCACACAAAATAACCGACATTTGTGTCCTATTATTCTGACACATGCAGTCATACTTTAATATGTTTCTCGGGTAAAGAAATTTATGAAATGTTATTGAGATTTATATCTTGTAAAGCAGGGCTATTTATTTCCGGTTCTGGAGGGCAAAACACTTAATATCTTATACCTGGTGGTTCATTACACCTTTGTTGTGTCCCAGGTCTGAATGAGTTCCTGGCATAGAGACCACGTGTTTCAGTTTTTCATTTTAACTCCATTTTCGTATTGAATTGAAACACTCCACTCTCTGTTAGTCATGCCTTTGATAAATCAGCAACACGTGATGTGACAAGCATTACTGATGGGATGGGCAAGGACAGGTTAATGTCCCATGGTAGTGTCCCATGTCTGAGAGGGGTTTTGTCTTCTAGAGGCATAATGGACAGAGAAACCAACACAGGTAGTAACCCCTCTCTTCTAAAACAAGTTGCCAGAATAACTGTCTGATTTCTCAGTTTTCTGGGTGCCATTTTCAAGAGGCATACAAGTGAAACAGCCTTGTTGTTTATTTAGTAGTTCCCTCCTTGGCCTGCTAAAACAACAAGTCCTTGTGTAGTGATGGCACTGGGAAGTGTGCCAGTAACAGTTTACCATGATGCACACACACACACACAGATGTATGAACTTTGGTTTATTAGTCAAAATACAACAATGATCTTTGCTTTGTTTTTACAACAAATAACGTTTTGTTAGAGATGGTGTTCTCAAGGTTGCTGTTTTTTTACTAATACAAGCATTGAAGAAATGGGTACTTCACACACATATTTACATCACATAATCACACAGCTTCATACTAAAGCAATTGCATTCACAGGAACTGAGAAACTTGTACATGAGTTTTGAACCACATTTGGATTACTGTGCCACGCTCAAAACCCGACAGTATGAACATCGCCGTGGTTAGCGGTTCCAGGCACTGACACGATTAAAACATGTTAGCTGAAAGGCAGTCACTCACTTTAACAGTCCTTGTCTTTCTGAATGTTCTTCGGTCAAGAACTGATACAGCATCAGGGTTGAGGTCAACAGCATTTCCTCTCAATTCAGTTCTACAAATCTGACTCACTTTGTCTTATCAAGTATGTCACCTTGAAATTAACAACTAAAATACGAGAAAGATAAACACACAAAATCTATTTACACAGACACTAACCCAAAAATAAACATACAACATAATCTATGTATATTTTCATGTGGCAGGAAAACAAATTTTTCATGGCAAAAAATATTTTCCAATTGTTTCATTGAACATTTGTAGTTAAACTGGTTAGATGGTTTCTACACGAAGTGCATGTCAGATAATGTGGTGGCTGATGGGAACTGAGGTCATGGAAAACTGGACCAAACAATTGTTACTGGTAGACAGAGAAGTGGAGATTTCCTCATGTGTTATAACATTACAGAAACTGGGTGTTAGGAGTAATTGTTTAAGGCTGCTTGCGAATAAGCCCTGAGATCACATTAGCCATCTTCCTAATCACTTTTGACACAGGGCAAATCACTAAAGAACAACACCATGGGCCCGTTTCCCAGGATAAAGATGTATCCTATGGCCTTGGACTAAGAAGCACTTTCAATGGGCAAACCCCATAGAACATGCTTCTTGGTTTAGACCTAGTTATCAACCGATGGGTCTGTACAGGAGAAATCTTTAGGGAGGGAAATTCTGAGGCCTAATACTTCAGGAGTTTGAGGGAGCTGCCGTGAATCTGCTACATGCCTCCAGCTGAAGCACCTTTTGTCCCCCCTGACCCTTCGCAGTCCAGAGCACTGGGCAGTCCAGAGCACAGGCAGTCCAGAGCACAGGCAGTCCAGAGCACAGGCAGTCCAGAGCACGTGGCAGTCCAGGGCACAGGCAGTCCAGGGCACGGGGCAGTCCAGGGCACAGGCAGTCCAGAGCACGGGGCAGTCCAGGGCACAGGCAGTTTAGGGCACAGGCAGTCCAGGGCACAGGCAGTCCAAGGCACAGGCAGTCCAAGGCACAGGCAGTCCAGAGCACAGGCAGTCCAGAGCACGGGGCAGTCCAGAGCACGGGGCAGTCCAGGGCACAGGCAGTCCAGGGCACAGGCAGTCCAGGGCACAGGCAGTCCAGGGCACAGGCAGTCCAGGGCACAGGCAGTCCAAGGCACAGGCAGTCCAGAGCACGGGGCAGTCCAGGGCACGGGGCAGTCCAGGGCACAGGCAGTCCAGAGCACGGGGCAGTGCAAGCGTCTCAGAGCAGGGGCACCTCATGGTCCTTGAGCTGTCGCTCATCCACGCAGAGCGCAATGTACTTAATTGCCCCCCCACCCCCCCAATCCATTCATGATGTCCAGTGTACTTAATTCCCCCCCCACCCCCCCAATCAATTCATGATGTCCAGTGCAGAGAGAGAGACAGAGAATCCTCCCACACGAAGGTCGTTGAACAGGCTTCAGATATGGGGGTATAGCTGTATGGACAAAGTGCAGATGAAGTCCTCTTGAGGGGTTTGTGGTTTAGGAGGGCACCATGGATGACTTCTTTCTAAACAGACTCTAAGATGGGCTCTGAAATTACGCACAAACAAACAAAGATTGAATTAGCTACTGCTTCAGTGAGTTAAAGAGGCTACACTTGGTTTGTATGCAAAACATTTGCTACTGATGATGGAAAAACGTACAGAATCATATAACACTGACATCATGACATACATGAAGACAGGTTTCAGATTAGATACAAGTAACAAGTACATCAGACCATCTGCACTTCTCAGAACAAGAGAAATAACATGTGACGTTAGTTGGTCGACAAGCGGAACTAGAAAGAGGTTCTAGAACAGCGTTGCAAAATGTCAAAGAGGAAACCGTTGTTCCTGAACTCCCACTGAGTTGAAGGTTAGCCGTGCATGTTGTTTCTAGAGCAGTGAGCCTGCTTTTGTGCACAAGATAAACAGATGGCCTTGTAAGTCTTTTTAAAACACTACACGGATAAGAAAAAAAGATTAAGATGGCAGAGAAAATGCCAAAATTAGGTAACAACGGTCAATGGAAAACAAAATCACCAACCAATTGAGGGCCGGATTCAAAGTCACACCAAAAATCAAATAAACAATTGAAATCACAGGCTGTTCCAACTTGAATTGCATAACAGCAACTTATATTGTGACTCAGTAGTGTGTTTGACCCCCACAAGCCTGTATGCAGACTCTTTCACGTCTATTACATGCTCCGTGTGAACCTGTTCTCATCTGTGGACCTGCCGATTCTGGTGTTCTCTGGCAAATGCCAAACAAGCATGGTGCTGGGCTGAGAGGACAAGCTATGGAGTCAGAAACACCAGTAGTCATTTTGTCAGGTTCTGGCAGTGCTCCTGTTCTTCCTCAGGTACCAGTCCTGCTGCTGGGTCTCCTGGTATCTCCTCCATGCTCTTCAAACTCTACCCGGAGACACAGCAAACCTTCTTGCCCTGGCACGTATGGATGTGCCATCCTGGAGGAGCTGGACTACTGGTGCAACGTGAATGGCTGCAGGTACCACCTCATGCTAGGCAAGAGCACTAGCAGACTAAACTAGAGAAGAATCAGTCAGAAGAGATAATAAGAGAGCAATTGTCTGTGTCCACCACCTGCAAAACCCTTCCCTTTTTGGGGTTGTCTTGCTGTTGCTTTCAGGGCACTTGTTGTCACTTTCAATTGCACCAAAACAGGTGAAATTGATTCACAATCGCTTATTCTTCCTTACCGGACAGATTGATACCCCTGACGTTGAATTACCTTGGTGCTATCCTGTGATGACTATGTGTTCCCTTAAATTTTTTGATCAGTTCATTTAATAAAGCTGCAAGTTGAGTACCAGTGAGGTGTCTGTTTCCGGAACTAGACACTGTAATACATCCGTCCTCTTACTCAATTGTGCCAGGGCTTCCCACTCCAGTTTCTAGTGTGGTTAGAGACAATTTGCACTGTTCTGTGAAAGTAGTAGTGCACCACTATGTATGAGATCTTCAGTTTCTTGGCATTTTCTCATTTCTCAGAACAAGAATATACTGACAAGTTTCAGAAGAAAGTTCGTTGTTTCTGGACATCAAACCCACAATTACTGATGCTGACGCTACCCAACTAGTTTAAGGAATGCAAGTTTTCCGCAGATTGCATAAGGGTTTTCTAATGATCACATATCCTTTTAAAATGATAAACTTGGATGATCAAACCCAACGTGCTATTGGAACACATGGCCTGATGTTTGTTGATAATTTGCCTCTTAACGCCTATGTAGGTATTCCATAAAATATCAGCGGTTTCCAGCTACTGTAGTCATTTACAACATCGGAAATGTCTACACTGTAATTGTGATCAATTTGATGTTAATGTAATGGAAAAAAAAACAAGGACATTTTTAAATGAACCAAACTTTTGAACAGTGGTGTGTATGAAAAACACATTGGAGCAAGATGTTTATCTTAGTTGCCCACGAAACTGACCCCTTTAGGGGTACATTTCACATTCTTAGGGGTCCCAATCTTACAGACCCATATCATTTTTAACATTTTTTTATTTGTTATGCCAGTAGAGGGAAACTAAAGGATTTATTCAGGGAGCTGTGATCTAGTGGCCAGTTTGGGAACTGCATATTGACATCTTTGTTAATTGATTGTACTGGACAATACATTTCTTCAAAACATCCTGTATACATTGGCAATGGCCTTCTGGTGTCTAATAAACATTCATTGTTGGTGAGGCAAGTTAATGCAGTAAATATGTGAAGATGCTCCATTGCTGAACATTGGATACTATAGGAAATGATTCATCATTTAAGACATTCCATATTTAGCACTATAAATCAATAACACCATTTACATTTTAGTGTTTAAACTGTTCTTTAAGGTAGGTTAGTGGCCTAAGGGAAACTCTCTCTGAGATGTAGGTGTGTGTCTACATTTACTGTGTGTGGAAATCAAAATGACACATGTCAACCCTAGTGCAATACCACTGCTTTTTTTGTGTGTTTGTGTGTTTGTCGTACCGTGTGCTGGAAAGAAGACGTTTTTGTGCATTTGTCTTACCTTGTGCTGGGAAGAAGACGTCTCCGTGTGTTTGTGCGTTATTCTTACTTTGTGCTGGGAAGAAGACGTCTCCGTGTGTGTTTGTGCATTAGTCTTACTTTGTGTGTTTGTGCATTTGTCTTACCTTGTGCTGGGAAGAAGACGTCTCCATGCGTAAAGGGAGGAATGGGGGTTCCAGGGTGAGGCAGAAGCAGATGTCGGCCCGTCTCTGAGGACTGCCTGGTCATGATCTGGGACACGGTCCTGGTCTTAGCCTGGTCCTGGGAGGGTCCCATGAACACTGGGTTTTCATGGCCAGCAGCCTCGCTATGCAGACACACACACAGGGTTTTAAACCTGGATAGATGTATACCAGGGCTGTACAACTGCTGCCAACTGTTTATACATTTACAATGGCTCTTTCATCCCTAAAAACATTTGTACCCAGAAATGTGATAGTATTTGGCAAATGTATCCCTTCGAAAATCCTGTAATCCTTCCCAATAAGTGAAGCCTATCCATGATTTTAATAGAAAAACGTTTCTAAAAACGTTCCAAACCTTTTAACGGTGGTGTGTATGACAAACACATTGGTTTATCTTAGCTGCCCATTAAACTGATCCCTTTAGGGACACATTTCACATTCTTAGGGGTCCCAATCTTATCCCCAATGCACATATTACTCCAAATCAGAGTTTCTCAGGGACAGAGCACAATTGAGCCAGTTACAGTCGATTGTTGATCGGATAAGATGTATCCGATCAACAATCTACCCGGCTACAGCTTGTTTCGTGGTCAGATAAAAGGCATATCCGCTGAACATCAATTATTGTGTACAGAATGTTCTGTGCTAAAGCAGGGATCATGTTCTCAAGAGAAAACCCTGTGTGCACGAGACATTAATAGTGGCGTTTGTGATGCCACCTCAAGAAAGACAACACTTTAAGAGAAAATGCATTGTGTTGGAGACAAAACCGACATGGCCCAGTATGACTGCACTGAACGATATATTCTGTCTTCATCCACACAGACAGCTTCCGAAATGGCCTTGTTTTCAGATTTCAAAAAGATTTATGATACTTGAGCAGTTTAATCTTTTCGAACAGAGATGTAGTTTGTTAAGGAACCATTCACCTCAAACGCAAAAAAGAAACGTCCCTTTATATAGTCAGATGAATTGCATAAAATCTTGACAGAATAGGCTTGTGGAATAGTATTAGTTAGTCCATGGTGGTTTGGGGTGTGAGGATAGTATTAGTTAGTCCTGGTAGTTTAGGGTGTGGGAAAGTATTAGTTAGTCCAGGGTGGTTTAGGGTGTGCGGATAGTATTAGTTAGTCCTGGTAGTTTAGGGTGTGGGAAAGTATTAGTTAGTCCATGGTGGTTTAGGGGATAGTATTAGGTAGTCCAGGATGGTTTAGGGGATAGTATTAGTTAGTCCAGGTGGTTTAGGGGATAGTATTAGTTAGTCCAGGGTGGTTTAGGGGATAGTATTAGTTAGTCCAGGGTGGTTTAGGGGATAGTATTAGTTAGTCCAGGGTGGTTTAGGGGATAGTATTAGGTAGTCCAGAGTGGTTTAGGGGATAGTATTAGTTAGTCCAGGGTGGTTTAGGGGATAGTATTAGTTAGTCCAGGGTGGTTTAGGGGATAGTATTAGGTAGTCTAGTGTGGTTTATGGGATAGTATTAGTTAGTCCAGGGTGGTTTATGGGATAGTATTAGTTAGTCCAGGGTGGTTTAGGGGATAGTATTAGGTAGTCTAGTGTGGTTTATGGGATAGTATTAGTTAGTCCAGGGTGGTTTATGGGATAGTATTAGTTAGTCCAGGGTGGTTTAGGGGATAGTATTAGGTAGTCTCAAATGTAATCCCAGATAGTAGGCCCAGCTGGAAGAGGGGAACTCAACTCACCTGTCCATTCTGACTAGCTCGTGTGCACCTGGGAGTGAAGGAAAGGGAAATGGCTTATTGTCAGACAACCAAACAGTTGGCCACATCTATGTGTTTCTAATGTCTCACTTGCTAGTGGACAGGAAATGAGTGTTAGACAAAGGGTGGAACTCAAACAAACAGTTGTACATATCATGTATTTATAATCCCCAACTCCTGTGGCTTCAGGATTATTTTCTGCTGAGTGCAACTGGTTCAAATAAGGATATAGCAGGCGCACAGTATTTTCTTTGGTACTCACGTCGAACTGAATCTGTAGATTGCCTTTGCTTGTACACCAAGACCAGGATGAGGGGCAATGAGAGGATGGCCATGATGCAGGCTGCGGTGGCCAGACCCGCCGCAACCGACCCTGAGGATTCTGGAGCATGAAGATACGTGGAATGAGCCTCCGAGCGCGTTTGACTCATAGCCTGGTGGGATCGTCAAGATGGCTAGAGGACTCAGGTTTCACACCGCAAATGATGTTGAATAATCGACGCTGCAGGTTTTCACTAGACTTGCCTCTAACATGGTGCTGCACATTGTCTGCAAAGGTATGTGGCCAATGTAGTGAACCTGGGGTTCCAGCCGGTCTGTCAATGTAGGGTACTGCAATTGGGTACTGCAATTGGGTACTGCAATTGGGTACTGCAATTGGGTACTGTAATTGAGTAGCTCAGCACAGAGATGGCCTGCAGAACGCTGTACAAACGGGTGCAGATGCATCTCTACGGGTTGAACCAGTGTGACTGGTGGACCATTTCTTTATTTCCTTCCTGGCCTTCCTCATTGAAACCAATGTGACAGTGTAAGGAGAGGGCAGATATGTAACCTATGGTCAGACTGTAGAGCCAGTAACCAAACGGTTGCTGTTTTGAACCCCCAGCTGAAATGACAAACTAACTTGACTGCGATCGAATCTCAGAAGTCAGACTAATTTAAGGCCCAGTCATTTGCCTATATTGTTCAAAGAGATGCGGATTGGATGCAGTAGACATCAATTGGTGAATACTGCAAAGTGGTGAACATAGCTAAAATGTTAGAACTATGTCCTACAAACCTTCCGCAAAATCAATCATTTCATATTTTCCATGTTTAAAAAAGATGTACCTTCTGTTGCCTTGATGTCCATTACTGTGCAATTCAACTCGCCTTGTTTACCTACGGAGAAATGAGCCCAATTACAAGTTAGCTAGCCTAGATTTTAAAGTAAAACATTAATTTCAAACTTCAATATAACACACATACACACACAGACACACACATATATATATATATGTGCAGGCTTTCTGTCTCTCACACACAACCACACACACACACACGTGGCCTTACCCGGCATGACAGTAAGAACCACATAGCTGTGTATCAGCGAATGGCTGTGCCTCGATTGGACATCCAGGGTGAGGCAGCAGTATCGCCCCTGGTCCGACTGGTCCACCGACTCCAGCTGTATCCAGAAGACCTCGTCCGTCCCCCCATGACTCACGCCCAAGGGGAGCAATCTGTGGGACTGGTTGCCCGTTTGACGGTGCTCTCTGGGATGCACCTTCTTATGGCAACGCTGGTTTAGGTAGGGCGTGAAGAGCCAAGTGTGTTGCAGGGTGTCTGTGTTGTGCCTCTTGGCACCCTTCTGGGAACAGAGGAGGGTGACGTTGGCTCCCACCGGGCAGGAGTAGGCCAGGTGGGGGGTGACGGTCAGAAGGGGATGAGCATGGGCCTCATTGGCTGTAGAGGAGACAGAGATAGATGCTTATTGGTGGGAGCTCATTTCCACTGACAGTGTTCGGCACAAGTCGTCGAACAGACCGGGGTGTTTTCGCTAGTGGAAAGCCGCGTTAAAAGCTCTAAATGTTTGCAGCGCAACCCAGAGCGCACAAGTTCAGGTCCGTCCCGTTCAAAATGAACATCAAAATCAGGTGAGGCGAAATAACACTGGGAAGCCAAGGTTATTTTACTGCCCTTTTATGGTGTAAGGAACCACCATAGGCTTACTAGTAAAATGAACATGAAGGGTACTTTAGGGGTCCTCCGAGCTGAGCAATCTTGAGTTTGTAGTACAGTAACTGAAGAAGGTTAGGAAACACTGATCTAGTAGTAGGTCACTGGTTTCCTTGGGTTAGATTAGTCAGACCTTGGGTTAGATTTGTCAGACCTTGGGTTAGATTAGTCAGACCTTGGGTTAGATTAGTCAGACTTTGGGTTAGATTAGTCAGACCTTGGGTTAGATTAGTCAGACCTTGGGTTAGATTAGTCAGACCTTGGGTTAGATTTGTCAGACCTTGGGTAGAAACAACTGAAATTAAATCTAAAGTGGCTTTCTCTTATCAGAGCAACACCTCATAGTTATGGCCTGTGACATCACATGTTACACTGGGAACAATACAGTGCAGAATGAATGGTACTCCAAATGTCAGACCTTGGGTTAGATTAGTCAGACCTTGGGTTAGATTAGTCAGACCTTGGGTTAGATTAGTCAGACCTTGGGTTAGATTTGTCAGACCTTGGGTAGAAACAACTGAAATTAAATCTAAAGTGGAAAATAACAAGATATAAAAAATCACTCATCGCCCCCATACTGATATGGTCACTTTTCCTCCATAACTGAACAGGTTTTAATGTAGTCCAATGTCCCAGTATGATATGGTCACTTTTCCTCCATAACTGAACAGGTTTTAATGTAGTCCAAGGTCCCAGTCTGATATGGTCCCTCCCCTGCCATAACTGGAGGGGTTTTAATGTAGTACAATGTCCCAGTCTGAAATGTCCCTCTCCCTCCGTAACTGAAGGGGTTTTACTGTAGTCCAAGGTCCCAGTCTGATATGGTCACTTTTCCTCCATAACTGAAGGGGTTTTAATGTAGTCCAAGGTCCCAGTCTGATATGGTCACTTTTCCTCCATAACTGAAGGGGTTTTAATGTAGTCCAAGGTCCCAGTCTGATATGGTCCCTCTCCCTCCGTAACTGAAGGGGTTTTACTGTAGTCCAAGGTCCCAGTCTGATATGGTCACTTCCTCCATAACTGAAGGGGTTTTAATGTAGTCCAAGGTCCCAGTCTGATATGGTCCCTCTCCCTCCGTAACTGAAGGGGTTTTACTGTAGGCCAAGGACCCAGTCTGATATGGTCACTTCCTCCATAACTAAAGGGTTTTATTGTAGTCCAAGGTTCCAGTCTGATATAATCACTCTACCTCCATAACTGAAGATAGTAAAACATACATTTGGAAAAGACACTCCCTCCATCTAGAATGTACAGAGTGCTTTTTCACCCATTCTGTCTGTTTTATAATCCAATATTATTGAGTTGATTATGTAGAGTGAAGTTGCTTATTAAAGTATTTAGAAATGAATACAGGGTGATTCTAGAACGGCATTATCCATAATTAAGGCACATTTACCTCTTGTAGATATTGTTCTATCTGAAAGTGGTGTGGAATCTGGGTGGCCATTGGCTCAGCATTCAGGTGAGCGTTTTCTCTACAAATTGTTTAGGTTAGGGTTAGGGTTAGGGTTAGGAAAGGTGAAACGTGACCCAAGGTCTGAATCTATTGAAAATGTGCCGCTGGCCGCCAGGTGCGGGGTCTGTCAGAGCATGTTTCATACAGCACTGCACCAGCACACACAGGATTATTTATAACATGTCCCTTATCATACGTTTCTCAGCAAATGGGAGTTCTTCTAACAATCCTTAACTCAGGAAACAGCCAAGCTTGGGTGCTGGACCAGCAGCCATTACTCCTTTTAAACACGCATGTACAGACACACGCACATACACGCATGTTCTCTTAATGCAAACACACATATAAGAGTGATTATTTTAAGTTTCAGTATACTTAAAACAATACTTAAAACAACAAAACAAAATGTTGGGTGTCTGTGGAGTTGCACTTCCGGTAAAGTTGTGGTCTGAAAGAATTGTGTAGGGGGATTAAGTGCGTGTAGTGGGGGTGTTAAGTGTGTGTGGTGGGGGGGGGTTAAGTGTGGGGGGGGGGGGGGGTTAAATGTGTGTGGTGGGTGGATTTTGTACGTGTGTCTGGGGGGTGGGAGTGCATGAGGTTTTTGTGAGTAACTAAAGAACATTGTGCAGAGTGCAATTGTAGAATGTCAATCTTTGGTGTGTGTGTGTGTTATCTAGTCCCACATACTTTTATTTTCCCAGGTATGTCGTTTGAGAACCAGTTTTCATAATGATGAAAGGCCTGCATGTGTGTAACACCACAAAATGGTGGGACTTCATAATGATGAAAGGCCTGCATGTGTGTAACACCACATAATGGTGGGACTTCATAATGATGAAAGGCCTGCATGTGTGTAACACCACATAATGGTGGGACTTCATAATGATGCAAGGCCTGCATGTGTGTAACACCACATAATGGAACGGAGTCCAAGATTGGCAGGATGGTAATTCCCCGTTTCCTGTGCTAGCGTTACAAATCCTCTTAAGGGAAGTTTCTGGGTTCTAGCCTGCTCAAGGAGTGGCCTCCCTTCCTGTGTGGTCCAGATATGCAACCCCCACTTGTATTTTAACTATTGATTACTATGAAGTCTCCTTACCACCAGGCATGCGTCCGGAATGGTTCTGTTATCAAGTACCGGACTGTAGATGAGGTACTTTCCTTCCAGTCATTTAACTTGGGCCTCTACGGTTTGACTCACTCACGGCCACGACCTAAACCAAGACTGGATGCAAATTTCCTTGCCAAGCTACAGTTTAGAGGAAATAGACGCCATTAAATCAAGATAGAATCAAAAGCACTCTTGTGAGGCCTTGTTTCCACTACATCAAGGGAATACGGTTGCTGACCAGCCAGAGACCTGTTTGTTTCTGAATTTAAGAGGCACTTTGTAGAATCCTGCCTCTAACCTTTAGAACATTACTTTTTAACAGTAAAAAGACAGACCAGTGAGAAAGTTTAAATGGGGAAAGTTTAAACTCCAAACAATTTTGTAGAAAATATATTTGAAACATTATCTGCAGATGGGTCCAAGTCATTAATGCTGGTAGGACAGTCAAACCCTAAATGTGGCTCCTTTGTCTGTGTCACAGTTAGATAAAAGAAACATGTTATAATTGGGTTAGGGTTAGAATTAGATTAGGCAATCCTTCTTAGGCCTAGGTTAAGTTTTGGTATACATTTTAGGTTACTGGGGTTTAAATTAGGTTAAGGTTACAGCTGAAGTTAGGTTGCGGGTGAGTGACGTTTATAGTTTAAGGGAAATCAACTTTGCTGAGTAAATATCTGTATGCCTGTGTGTGTGTGTGTGTGTGTGACTAAATATGTATGTGTGGATCATCAAGCGTGATTAGGCAAAACTCTGGGGGCCTTTAGCAGTTCCTGTCAGAAAGAGAGAAACAGATATAGGCTGTTACAGGTTGGCTCCTGTTTCACAATGCCATTACACAACCGCTTTTGTTCTTAGGGTCTATTCAGACAAAAATTGTTCATAATGTTAACCCAATTTTGTGTAGCACACACAAAGCAATACTTGATATAAAGCTACATAAAATAAAAGCTTGACTTGTCAAATTCTGTTATGTCACAAAATGATATTTCATAGCTACAGTATTTTGTGAACCAACCTTTGTTAAGTTTGATGATCATTCAAAATAGCCTGCTAACAAGCCAGCCAGTCTAACTTAATATTACAATATGTGAATGTGGTTGGGGGTAACTATTGCATTACAAGGCATGTAATATGCCCCAGTACACAGCATGTAATATGTCCCAGTACACAGCATGTAATATGTCCCAGTACACAGCATGTAATATGTCCCAGTACACAGAATGTAATATGTCCCAGTACACAGCATGTAATATGTCCCAGTACACAGCATGTAATATGTCCCAGTACACAGCATGTAATATGTCCCAGTACACAGCATGTAATATGTCACAGTACACAGCATGTAATATGTCCCAGTACACAGCATGTAATATGTCACAGTACACAGCATGTAATATGTCCCAGTACACAGCATGTAATATGTCCCAGTACACAGCATGTAATATGTCCCAGTACACAGCATGTAATATGTCCCAGTACACAGCATGTAATATGTCCCATTACACAGCATGTGCATAGATGCTTCAGTTTGTTAATTTGGCTCAATGGAGGCTTCTTTCCTGCAACTCTTCCAAACAGCTTGTTCCCATAGAAGTGGCATCTAACGGTAACCCCAAGGTTCCACAAGATCGTGTAGGTCTACAACTGCAGCCCTTAAATGTGCTGCCTCCTTCCCCATCTTCCTCACTGCGCACCAGGGCAATATTTCCATGCGTCCCCTTTTCTTGGCGACGTTTTTGAAAATACCTGTCATCCTGATCTGCGTAAGTCAACAACAACCATGTCCATTGCCACTGGGCATTGATGTAGGGATGTGATCGTACTGATACCCCAGAGAGACCGGAACAGGTGAAAGGCATCAGTACCTGGACCGTGAGACTAACTAAAAAGGGTTTTCATAGCAGGGCAACTGTATGGTTTTATTCTAAATATTATCAAGGGTTGCCAATAAATATTATCTTGCGGTGCCAAAAGATTTAACATTTGTTTCACACAAGAAATCATACTACTCAAGAAATAGATTTTTTATGTTTTAGAAATGAGTCAGTAGACAAAACATTACACACACAAACCCCTCGTTTCCCTTTCACATCTCCAGCCTCAGCAGGCAGAAACCCCCAGGGGCCGGACCCCCCACCTTATGAAGCTGAAACATCACCTGTTCAACCTCTATTCTATCTTTCACACCCTGTTATGATTAGCAGCCTTGAAAATACAAGGCTGAACTACGCAAATCTTGGTTAGTCCTAATTTGCATCTTCAGCCGTCTGAGGCATACATGACTGGCTCCAAGCATATACATGACTGGCTCCAAGCATATACATGACTGGCTCCAAGCATATACATGACTGTGTTACGCCCTGATGGGTTTCACCTGTTCCCTTGTCTCCGCCCCCCCCCCACAAGGTGTTGTCTAGTTCCAATTACCCTCAGTGTATTTAGTCCCTGTGTCCCCAGCTGGCAGTGCCAGATCGTCTTGTCCAGTACAGCGTATCCAGCGTTTCATAGTCCTTGTTTCCTAGCCCCAGCCCAGTACCTTGCTTGTCTCTTGAGTTCCCGTTACCGACCTTCGCTTGCCCACGACCACGTCTCTGCCTATCGTCTGATACACACCCACCAGCCCCGTTGCTGACCCACGCCTGTGTTTGACCACGAACATTCTGTGTACACACACAACGCACTTACCTGGATCCTGTCTGCCTTTGGGTCCCACCGTCATAATCCTGATAGACTGGCTCCAAGCATATACATGACTGGCTCCAAGCATATACATGACTGGCTCCAAGCATATACATGACTGGCTCCAAGCATATACATGACTGGCTCCAAGCATATACATGACTGGCTCCAAGCATATACATGACTGGCTCCAAGCATATACATGACTGGCTCCAAGCATATACATGACTGGCTCCAAGCATATACATGACTGGCTCCAAGTATTATTCAAAGTGCATCACGTTCTGAAAACGAGACACGTAGCTGATCACTATTGTTACATATTACTTCCATCTCTACGATACGGGTTTGTTCCCTGATGATGCTGATATAACTCTATTCTTTATCTCATCTCTTTTGGCTCTTTTACCGTTAACTTGTTCTCAGTTGCTCTCCTGTTAAGGCTCATTCATGAACCCTGTTACCTCCCCTCACTCAATGGGAATTATGTCATCTGATTAAACAGTGTTAATGAAACCAACACACCCAACAAACACGCATGTACCCATGCACACAAACGCACAGTTCCTGAAAGTCTGTGATGCAAAAGAAGGAACCGTAATTTGCACAACCGCCGAGTACTGTAATATGTGTTTCACACTTACTGGTCAAAAGTCAGTGACTCAAGGCCTGGGTGTGGCGATACGTTAGTGCTAGAGTTTAGCTGGGGATCAGCCTTATCAGTCCTCCAACCAAATGTCCCTAGTTTTCCATCCATCACTTTCTGTCTTAGCCCCCTATGCTTCAATAAAGGCATTATATTTAACTTGTGTCTCATTGCAAGATGGGCTCTCATCTCCACTGGGATTCCCTCTCTCCAATGCTATTCAGAGGCAGAGTATTCACCCCATTAATATTCGTTAGAAACACCTTTAGCAGCAATTACAGCCATGAGTTAATTTGGATGAAGTCTAGCAGCTAAGCATCTGAACAGCATTCAGCTGTCCAGAACGGGTTAAAAGGTTGGGTTCTTGCAGGTTATAGGACACTGTGGCCCTGTGAGTCAATCATGTAACGCTGTGAGTCAATCATGTAATGCTGTGAGTCAATCATGTAACGTTAATATGAGCATAGCTCAAATTGAACCTACTTTGGGTCTGTCCTAAGTAGTAGCTCCAAGCTACAGCTCATACATGTTTTCTAATTATTGAACCCTATTAGAGAGCTCTTCAAATACCACTTAAAAAAAAAAAATAGGAGTTATTCTAAGATGTTCGTTGAAGCACTTTGAAGGGTTCCCCACAGTTTCAACGAAGAGCCCATAAAGGAGTGCACCAGCCAGTAGATAGTCTTAGACACTTGCAGAGTTTAATTTTGTACTCAGTTTGCCTGTCAAAGTGACTATGGAAAACATCTCTAATCATAGTGACTAATGATTCGCCACTTGAGGGAACGATGTGTTCGATGAGCCAGCAGGTATTTGTCAGACTAAAAGAACAAAAACAAGCTGCTTCACAAAAACATCTTGATGAAACTCATACTGTGGTCGTCAGCATCAGAGACTACAACAAACCTTCAAATCACACCTTGATGAAACATCTTGATGAAACTCATACTGTGGTCGTCAGCATCAGAGACTACAACAAACCTTCAAATCACACCTTGATGAAACATCTTGATGAAACTCATACTGTGGTCGTCAGCATCAGAGACTACAACAAACCTTCAAATCACACCTTGATGAAACATCTTGATGAAACTCATACTGTGGTCGTCACCATCAGAGACTATGGTGGGTTTGTTCTATTTGGGTTCACTGAAATATGTGCCATTATATCAATGGGACATTATGTATCGTGCACCCAATGCCACAAAATAGCGCCACAGAAGCTCACTGATGCCCGGATCCAGGTCTGGGAGGAGATCCCCGTGAACACCGTCCACCGTCTCATCAGGAGCATGCCCAGATGTGTTGATTTTTCAGTCTGAGTTCAAATCCAGCCCTTAATTAGCTGGTTTTTGGTTTCCATTGGCCGTTGTTACTCATTTGGTTCTCAATGAGTTACACAATGTTCAGTAACATGTTCAGTAACATTTTCATTTTGATCTTTAATGTATTTCCTTCATCAAGACCCGGAGTGTGATGTAATTGTTCCCTTAATTGTTTTGAGCAGTGTATTAGTTACCACATATTTATGTGACCTAATCTAAAAGCAGCACAAAAAAGCCAGTAGAAGCAATAATCCTGTGAACAATTTGAAACTATGATTGGCACAAACGGGTGTTGTCATCCTGCATCTTAAAGGAAGGAAATTTAAACAAAGACAAAATTCAGGTTTGGGGTGAATAGTTGTGGGTTGGGTACTGCATCCTAAGTATTCAGTCTTTGTCTCAGAGTCACTGCAACACAATGCTGTAGGCTTTAAACATCCGTTTAAATTTAAACAACACTCACTGTTCTCAGCTTCTGTACTTCCTTTGTGTGCTCGCGCTTGTGTGTGTATATTTCAACGCGTGTTCTGCAGGATCACTTAGGAACTTTGTGGCGGTTCTATATTTTAAATTGAAAAGCTTCCCTCCGTTGACTTTACAGATTTTTTCCCTGACAGTAAATTGGCTAACGAGAGGGAGCGCCGTCACTAGCAGGTAAAATCTGCTAGCCTGTGAGGACTCCATACCAGACCTAAGCCATTTGAAGTTAGTTAACGGGCGCGCAGTTGGCGACAGATGCTTTTCTTCCAACTAACGGGCATAGATAGGAGGGGTACCGAGGGTTAAACAAACTCATGAAGAGGCGCCAGATGTTGCCTCTCAGAGCTCAAAACAACAACAAATGCGTTTGGTAAGAGATAGAGATTGAGATAAAGTTTAAACACATTTCCAACCCACCACGCCTAGAAACAGCCTGTCAAAATTCCTCTCCACAACAATTCGGACCTTATGGTATATAATGCCGTATCTTTTTTTAATGGGATTTCTTGTCACTCCCTGGAGAAAATATGTTTATTTTGGTCAAACAGGAAATGTAAAACGTAGATTATTCGTATCTAACGGAACATGGAAAATAAATGGTTGGTTGGAAAAGCATCATGGATGGAATGGATATTGCGTATTTACGCACAGGTCTTTAATTTGTAGCCTATGTCCTTCTACAGTATTAAAAACACACAATGACATTATAAATAACTACATTTGAACAAAAGTGCCTTTTGACCAAAACATACAGTACACAAACGCTTATCACGGAAATTGAATTTCAACCACGGTATTTCATATCGGAAATTCAGAGGTTCTACATTTTTACCTACTTGTAAAACAAGACCTTGCAAAAGTTAATGGTAGAACGACTTTTTAGTGTAAAAAAACCAACAACATACAAGATCTCACTCGCCCAGGGTGCACACTGTTTTGCTTACCTTCAACCATGGTCACTTGGTGAAAGCAGATCAGAAAGCCGAATAGGAAACTGATCGGTAATATACCACTCCTGAATAATTCCCAAGTCATTATTGTTT
Source organism: Novumbra hubbsi (assembly GCA_016801125.1). Lineage (NCBI taxonomy): Eukaryota > Metazoa > Chordata > Actinopteri > Esociformes > Umbridae > Novumbra > Novumbra hubbsi. The sequence goes on along the minus strand of JACXGK010007122.1, from coordinate 6,757 downwards.
TCAGTCCTCACTCGTATACGTTGATAATGTTCTTTCTTCAACCGTACTTTTGTTTCTTCTGTTGGAGAAACGTCGTTTTACAACGTGGTAGAACAGCTTTAACGCGTGACTGTGCTACTACGTCACAAGTGAAAACAAACTTAAATGAGTTGATGACTACCAGCATGCTCGCATAAAAAGCCTACTGTACAGGAATAGGGCAAACAAGATATAGCTAAGCCAAGGGAGTCCCGTTGAACACGCAACACGATACACTCCTCCCCTATCTCGGTCTAGAGTCACTTCAGCTGTTATTCCTCCTATTTGAATTTGCACCCATAATTGTATTAACAGTTCATTCTTTAGTTATTAATTGCACACCTTATCGGTTAGAAAATTATATATGTTTTTCTTTTACATATTTTCACAATATATGATATATTATTTTAAATCAAACAATTACCATTGTGAGTATTTGAGTACAGAGCATCTTCATCAAAATGTGCTGAGGCCATAACAACTTTTACTTAATTCCTAAAACGGGGTGATACTGTGAATCTTGGTTCCACACATTCTCTTGCCAACCTGGTTATATTAACCTGTATCTCTTCGCAGTCCCTTTGTTCTAGATCTTTGCAGGCACTTTGATGTGTTATTTTGCAAACATTGCCACCACAGGTTGTTTGCACCTTGCAGCTTAGCCTCTACTTCTGCTAAATTCTTCTTTTGGTGGTAATGTCTGACACACCGATATACCGAAGAGTATTCTTTTTTTCCCTGTTATGTTTTTTCTTTAGGTTTTGCCTGTTTTTGAAGTCTTTTTCATATATTTTTTTAAACAGATAATGGCTTCTATGACTTTTAGGGGACCTCCTGTTCTCATGTCTGCATTGTACAAAGATGAGAATCAAGGCTTCAATTGTGCAGTCATCGATTTCATAGCCACATTATGGAGTATTGAGCATTAAAAAATGTCACTGTCCAAACACTTATGAAGAGCATTGTCTAGTATGTAACATAATGATGTCTACTGGAGCCACCAGCACCCATACCACTGCAGTGGTTCTGGATCCAGCCCACTGCAATGTCAGCACACTCTGTCGCCTGTCTTTCCTCTTCTTTGACCCGCAGCCACCCTCTATTAGCTCCCTCTATATACCTACAGCTCTGGAAACAAAAGACCACTGCAGATGTTTCTTTTTTTCCCCAAAAATATGAAAAGGAAAGTTTTGAGTGAGGAACAGAGGGGTTCAGTTTGCACTTAGAACTTTCATTTTCAACTTTCTGGGAAAGGAAAGAAAAAGGTGCAGTGGTTTCTTATTTTTTTCCGGAGCAATACTGGATCCTCCCTAGATCCTTCACAATACTGGATTCTCCCTGGATCCTTCACAATACTGGATCCTCCCTGGATCCTTCACAATACTGGATCCTCCCTGGATCCTTCACAATACTGGATCCTCCCTGGATCCTTCACAATACTGGATCCTCCCTGGATCCTCCACAATACAATTCAGTATTATACATATTCTGTTACTTCATTTCCTGTGTCTGGATGCTTGTGCCTCAGCCTGTGGTATTGTGTGCACGCCCACACAAAGTCAATGCAACACAACATTGAAGCATTAAACCATGGTGTATGCATGCATATGGTGAGAGGTGTGACAACCAGATAATTTTTAAATCAGAACAGTTAGGAGCTTCTAGCGTAAGCCTGGAGATGCAGGTGTTATCTAGAACCGGTTGTATTGTGGGAGGACCGGCTGATGTGTTTAGCAGGAAGACATCTTAACACTCCACTACCTGATCCATCTTGTTTAATAGCACTTAATTAGTCAAATGTATTGTTTCAGATTGGGGTTGCAGTATCCTCCTTTATGTTGGAGGATATTTATCCGAGAGGCTCAGACAACATTTGACTACTTGTTTAGAGCCTGGTTTCTCCCCAGGTTTATTCATAGTCTCCTGGCTTTCTAGGATGTTCTTGTTCTAGGAAGTGCTTGCTCTTTTGACATTTTAGGCAGCAGTGTGTTTACATGCACTTTGTGACAACTTCTTTTATTTCATCTGTAAAAGAAAGAGCTGTTGAATTTGTGGCAGGCCTGATGTGAAGCGTCGATATGTGGCATGCCTGATGTGAAGCGTCGATATGTGGCAGGCCTGATGTGAAGCGTCGATATGAGTCGATATGTGGCAGGCCTGATGTGAAGGGTCGATATGTGGCAGGCCTGATGTGAAGCGTCGATATGAGTCGATATGTGGCAGGCCTGATGTGAAGGGTCGATATGTGGCAGGCCTGATGTGAAGCGTCGATGTGTCGATATGTGTGTAATGAACGGCAGCACAGCCAAATGAACACTTTAAGACCACAATTCAAACTATTCTTTCCTTAACTTTTTCTGTATCAAATGCATTTGTTGTTGGAAAATGTGCTTTATTAATAAAGATGAATTTGACTTCAATATGAAACAGGTGCATGTCGGGCAAACAAAAATTGCCCTCAACAAATACCCACTGAGACCAAGCATTTTTTAATATTATGGTAAACATTGTTTAAATGTGCACATTTAAAAAAGTATTTGAACATAAATATAGCGTACATATTAATATCTCCTTACATTTTCTGCTGTTGTGTTAATGACATAACTTAAGATAATAGTTTTTATTATTTATGAAAAATTTAAACAATCATTTGAGAAATATTTGCCAATTTATTCACGTACAGCACATTTAGAGTATTCAGACCACGTTTTCTACATTGTTACATTACCAATTTACTGTAAAATGTATTCAATCTCACCTATTTAAACTCAATATCCCATAATGACCAATCAAAAACAGTTTTTTAGACATTTTGCAGATGTAATAAAATCATCACAAATACTTAAGTGTTCTGACCCCTTTATTCAGTAGTTTTCAGATGGGCTTTTGGCAGTGACCCCAGCTACAGTTTCTCATGGGTATGCCTCTAACATCTTTGCACACCTGGGTTTAGGCAATTTCTCCAATTCTTTCTCGACTTGATTTAAAGACGTGATTCATGGAGTGCTGCAAAGATGTTTTCTTTCAGGCACTGTTTCTGCAATATATGCAGAGAAACTCTGATGCGTTGTTAGTGTAACTAGTAGAGCTGCAACTAACAACTATTTAAGAAATAAATTGATCTGCCGATTACAATTTTTAATCATCAGATTGAAAAAAGGCACACATTCCAGAAATCAATCCAAGCGTTTCATTTAAAATAAATAACGTTTTCACAGTTTTCTTATATTTTACAATGTCTTGACTAACTAACTAACTGTAGGCAGTAGTTATAAAACAATAAAAATGTGCAAAATATTATTTTCGAGACTGTTGCAGTGTTGCCAGATGGGTAGTTCCCTGTAAATTGTACTATTTGTTATGACCGTGTGCTGGCTTAAATGGGTTTGGACCTGTCGATTATCAGATGGGTTTGTATATACAAAATAGTCCGCGAGTGATTGAGCAGTTTTCATCCAATAAAACCATGCAAGTTTAACGCCAATCCAGGACATCATGATGGTGGTTAATTAAGAGACGTTTGACTGATTTTAATAGAAATTGAAATGCATTTAAATGCCTCAACCTTTCTGTTTTGAAGAAATATAAACCTCACCAATTTTGACACTAATGAGTAAATCAGTAACATTGTGAATGCTTAGCAAGCTAGAGCTGCTCAACTATACGGAAACTCAACCAGCTCACATAGATCACTGTTTTGTCAGCTAAGCATTCAAGGATAACCACTTCTTTATTAAAAACAAAACTCAATGAATACAAATTAAAATGGATGACGAATTTGTATAATTCTAATTTACCTGCTGAGCACTATTCCGCTGTAATCACGGCTACAACGCATTTTTTCTTTAAATGCTCATGCGTTACACTGGCGCCCTCAGTTTCACGAGGGTTCTGCGTGACAAACTACACTGCGTGGAGATCACTGAAGACCACAATTAACCCAGTTGAACTCAAGTCAAGTTCAAGAGACATCTAAAGGATGATTAAATGGCATTCGATGCATCTGGGCTCAATCTGAAGTGCATTGCATAGGGACTGAACACTTTAGCTATTTCATATTTTTATTTTCAGTAAATTGTATGCACTCAGTAAATTGTATGCACTCAGTAAATTGTATGCACTTTCCAAAGGCATTGTAGCTCCTCTGTGTTGTGTTACCAGTATGCAGGAGTTGCTTTAGAATTCCCTGACGTATTTCCCTGTAACATTTATCTTTTCCCAGTCATCAACCACCATCTATGTGCGCATCGTGGATGAAAACGACAATGCTCCAAAGTTTCCAGAGGAGGAGTATGTGACCGTGTTGAGCGAGGGGCCGTACACCGTGGGGGCCACCATCGCGACCGTAACCGCCATCGACCCAGACGAGGGCCTCAACGGCACCCTCCGATACGCCATTGCCGCTGGCAACCTGGCCACCACCTTCCGCATCAACGACACTACCGTAAGAATGTGGACGGACAAACTGTTCCAATATCATGCTACGGTGCATCCGTCAAGTCATTCACAGCGCTTCGGAGCTCAGGGGCATCCTGTTCCCACTGATCATCCTTAAGAGGCTTCTACCACTTGATTGGAGTCCACCTGTGGTCACTTCAGTTGATTGGACATGATTTGGAAAGGCACACACCTTGTCTATATACAGTTATGACAAAAGTATTCAACTCCCATTGCAAATCTTGTTTATTGTCAAAATGTACAGACTGTCAGATATTTGCAGTGAACAAATCGGCAGCATTCCACCAATCAGGTGTGTCTGTTAGGGGGGCCAGACAGAAGCCGCTCCTCAGTTAAAGGCACATTTTTTAAATCTATTAAAAATATTATAAACAATATTAAAAACTTTTTGCACTTTGCCATTATGGGGTTAGGGTTTCGATGAATTAGCTGTGTGTGATTGAGGTTGCCTGGTGTAGCAAAACCAATAGAGGTTTTGCAGAAGTGGAAACCTAGCACATACAAAACTAATCTTATTCCAAGTCATGTGATGCCTGTAGGTTTTTGCTTAATAGCATTTTTGAGTGTTCATGTGGTGGCCTTTGTCTGTGTGTGTGTCCAGGGACGGATTGTTGCTGTAAAGGAGCTGGATTATGAGATCAGCAATGGACACTACACCCTTGTTGTCACAGCAACGGACCAGTGTCCCCTTCTTAGTCTCCGTCTGACATCAAGCACCACGGTAACGATCATGACGAAACACACAGATGCATGCGCACACACACACACCACCTCCATAACTTCACGTTATCAGACACTAAGGTGTGTGTGTTTGTGTGTGCCTCCTTTGCTTCAGTGAAGGATTTGTGTACACGCGTACGCATGCTATCATAGCTCAGTTCAGTACTGTAAGCTGCTGTGACTTTGAGACTGTGAAGTGATCACTGCTAGCATATCTATTAATGAGTGTCTGACTGCATGTTATCTGATTATTTTGACAGTGTGGACATTCAGTCAACAGTGTGTCCACCAGTCGGTCGGTCATTTCCATCTTTTATGATCTCATTCTAGTTGATAACATCAAATTATGCTTCTCCATCCCATACTGGAATTGCATTATCCTTCGAGAGTTGCATAATAAACAGCAATTGTGTGATTTCCTTCCTGCAGTTTCACAATTTCGATTCTGCTTCTTTAGTTCCTCAATGTAACAAGACGTGCAATAAACAGCTGCTATAAACAGTGGAAGACTCTTGGTTGAGTCATGGCAGAGGTGTTTGGATGCATAGAGACTTTGTGTTAGATCCGTTATTTGTTTTGGATGTCCGTATCCACAAATGTGGTGTATAGAACATTCATTTAACCGTGTATCTTTGGGATGTCGTCTTGGGTCAGGTGCTCTATTGCATCTTTCATTCAAATCATTTCCAGATAATCTGAAACTGACCTTATTTCAAAAGCTGCCGGTTCTTCGCAAATGCTTGTCGTATTTTATCTTTAAGAAACCTTTTAGTTGGGCTTGATTACCAACTCGTATGTACAAGATTGACCGTTCAGATTTCCTAAAGGGTTGTACTGGCTTGGTGCTTTCCAGGTGCTGGTGAATGTCCTGGATGTGAACGACGTGACCCCTACCTTCGCCAAGAGGTACGAGGGGCCTTTCGAGATCACAGAGGGCCAGCCGGGCCCCCGGGTCTTCACCCTGGTGGCCACTGACCTGGACTCTGGGCTCAACGGGAAAGTGGAGTACAGCATCGTTGCGGGAGACCCCCAAAGTAAGTAGTGTGTGTGTTCCGTAAAAAGGGCATAGAACTCATCCAGTTCTCTCTCCCTTGTTTATAGCATGCCACTTGTGATGCCGGTGTTGTGGGTTTGGTTCTTATGGGAGCCAGTATGAAAATGTGTTCACTGAGTCTGCTGAAGACTAGCCTACAGCCAAAATGTCTGTCTCTCGCTGTAGTGCTTCTCACCTGTCTCTTCCTCTCCATCTCTGCCAGATGAGTTTGTAGTGTCTCCTGTAGACGGAGAGCTGCGTGTGAGGAGAGACGTGGAGCTGGACAGAGAGACCACGCCTCTCTACAACATCACTGTCATGGCCAAGGACCTGGGCACCCCAGCACTCAGCAGCCTGGTGGGAGTATACACCCATACACCCATACACACACACACACACATATACACACACACACACACACACACAAACATACACACACACCCAGACACACACCCACACACACCCATACACACATACACACACACACCCACACAAACACACACACACCCACACACACCCACACACACC
>JACXGK010007121.1:0-26105 GCA_016801125.1 Novumbra hubbsi | reverse complement strand
TGAGTTGTGGTCTTCTGATATGAACACAGCCCCCACCACTCTTTGAGTTGTGGTCTTCTGATATGAACACAGCCCCCACCACTCTTTGAGTTGTGGTCTTCTGATATGAACACAGCCCCCACCACTCTTTGAGTTGTGGTCTTCTGATATGAACACAGCCCCCACCACTCTTTGAGTTGTGGTCTTCTGATATGAACACTTGCGACTCCTGACATATTACTACACCACTTGAACAAGTAGTCCCCATTATGCTGATCACTTGTAACAAAACTGTAAAAGCCTCACTCTGTTTCAATATGGCCTTGTTACAGCCATCCACATTTCCTAGATTTCCTAGAAACACCCAATAAAGTATCTTGTGGTGAATTTGACCATTATGGTTGAAAGCATTTTATATACCTTTCCTTTCTATCGTTTCTTTAATGTATATATACTTCAGTTGTAATTGATATTTTAGCTTATACTTGAGGTTGAATATCTATTCTAACCAATAAGAATTGTATACTGCATAGCTGTCAAACCTTTTAACCTTAAATTCATCTCATACATTCTATCATTTATATTAGTCCTTTCACACATGCAGCTTGATTAGTGGGAAATAGACAGAGTTCAATTGACAGGACTTTTGACTATTTCCATTTCAGTCATACCATTGTCTATATCATTTTACAGGACAAGAATTTCTAGGAATATACACATGCAATATCTAGGATTTACCATCTAAGTATGTAAAATAATCTGCATATGTAATATAATACCTGCATTTGTTTAAAACATATGTTTCCTGGGATTCATCATTTAAAAAACAAATCAAATAGTATGGTATAAATTAGAATACCCATTCATCTAATTATCTTTCAGCAGCAGGTAAAGTCTTTATTGTCAGCTAATTTAATAAACGCAGTTAAGAAAGAACATTGAAAATGGCACATACAGCATACTACAGTAACAGGATGTACAACGTTAAAATATAAAACACATTCACATCCTATTATATGTAGTGGAAATTGTAACATCTTCACATTTAAGGAAATATAAAATTAAGCAATTCAAGTTCTTGGAAGTATTAACTCCACCAAGACCAGGTGAAAATGATTCTGGTCACGGAGTACTGTAGGAACAATAAGAGCATGCTTCATTGCAATGGCGTAACGAACAATATGGACTTTTGTCCCCAGAACTTAGTAAATGAAAACCTCTTCCAGTGGATTATTTGTTTTAAAAAGAGTGGAAGAAGTGGACATCTCTAACATAAGGACTTTCAACATATTTCGTTTTTCATCACTACTTGATTTTCCGACAGACTTTCCTACCCATTTCTGTTGTGAATTTGCTGCAATTTGTTTAGGCAAATAGAGATGAATTCAACTGAATTTAACTGAAAAACACCAACTCTCATTTTAATTTAATGAGGAAATGTACTAACTACTTATTGTATTGTATAAACAACAAAGAAAGCATTTGTTATTGCAAATACTTTGAGATGCCGCTGTTGCAGTGCCCAGCCGAGACGGCGCCCCCTGCGGAGCCACCGCCGCCCCCTGCGGAGCCACCGCCGCTGACGCCCCCTGCGGAGCCGCCCCCTGAGGAGCCGCCGCCGCTGCCCGCCCTCCCCCCCTTGTTTGACTCTTGCGGCCTGGAGGCCGCGCTTTGGGGGGGGGCTCTGTCATGCACTGGCTGCGGTCCCCTGGCCGTTTCAGGGCATGCCGCCAATAGAGGCCTCTAGCCCTCTCTATGCCGCTGTGGGCTCCCCAGTCAGAGCAGCTGCATTCAGTTGACTCTGATTGGCTTAGTGGGCACAATAGAGGTGAATACTGAGCTGTAGTCCACAAACAGCATCCTCACGTATGTGTTGCTTCCTTTGAAAGATTGTTTCACTTTGACTCATCTATACTGATGCATTAAAGATGTTCAGTATGATTTTCAGAACCAGTGCATAATGTGCAATGGAGATAAAGCTAATGAAATAGCAACAGCTCCAGATAAATCTTTGTTTACTGAAATGTAAACAATGTTATAATGACCCCGCATCCGCAGAATGTGGCTAATTAGCAGCTAATAATTACAGTAAAAAACGTCTTTGCCTTAGGAGCTGAGTAGCCTCTAGGGACCAGTTTTGTTCAGCACAGCTGTCACTCAGTTGCTTTGCTGGTGACAGGAGACAATTGGATTGAGTTCAGTCAATCTCCTATTCCTCTGTCTATGCTGTTCCAAACAAATTGACCACAAACGCGCGTACACATACTCATTACGAGGTTAGCGACGCGTCCCTTTCCCGTCGGGTGGCAAAGTTATCACAAAGAGAGAGTGAAGTTAACTCATTGACGTAGAGCGCTGGAGAGGGATCTTAGGAATTTGGATTTCAACAGCAAGAGGCTGGGTTGCGCCCCAATTGTTGCCCTAGACAGTGAACTACTTCGGACCAGAGCTATATTGCAACCAGAGCAGCATTTCAGACTGAGCCACTGTCTGAATGCACAGCTCATTGTAAGGTCAGATGTCAGAGAAATAAAGACGTGGACAGAATTGATACAGATGGACGGTGAGAGGAGAAAGGAAGGGAGAGAGCAGGAAAAAAATTGACAGGAAGACTGGCTAAGAGTGGGATGGACAGAATAACAGACATGGACCAGACAAGAAGACTGGCTAAGAGTGGGATGGACAGAATAACAGACATGGACCAGACAGGAAGACTAGCTAAGAGTGGGATGGACAGAATAACAGACATAGACCAGACAGGAAGAATGGCTAAGAGTGGGATGGACAGAATAACAGACATGGACCAGGCAGGAAGACTGGCTAAGAGTGGGATGGAAAGAATAACAGACATGGACCAGACAGGAAGACTGGCTAAGAGTGGGATGAAATGAAGAAAGGTAGGAAAGGTAGGAAAGCGAAACAGCAAGAGTGCCAAATTGAACAAGAAAAAAAAATATGAGGAAGAAGGTGATGCAGACCAGATGGACAGAGAGCGATGAAGACAGACGCAAGAGGTGGGCAGGAAAGGCATCAACGTTTCCCAGGGTAAATCATTGAACGTGTCAAGAAGGGAGGAGTCTCGTCAGAGTGACAGTCCTGCTGAACTAAAATCCTCATCAGATGCCCACACGAGCACACTCTCTCTCTCTCTCTCTCTCTCTCTCATCAGGCTTTCCAACCTTTTCCCCACAGGCTTCAAACCCGTCAGCGCAGGAGGTTTCTGGGTCAGTTGAGATGTTGAGTGAATGTTAAAAAGCTCTTCAGGGTCATATTTGAGAAGGCCAAAGCTATTAACGCAAGTCCACTAATAAATTCCCTGGGCGAATCTTGATGATAATCTAAGTGTCGGTTAGAAGGCTGATCCTAAAAATAGCAAGGCTCAAGCCACGCCCACCTGAGAACATATGGATAATTCATTTGTCAGTTGATTGTCATTTTAAATTGAACAAGTGACAATATCTGAGCATACCACATTTCCTCTTGGACGTTATTATGTGGAATACGTTTTAAAGTTTCCTGTGTGGGAGACAATTTACTTTTTTATTGTTTGACTATATGTAAAAATATGCAACGTTTCCATTGGTAAATGAACGCCAAACCAATAGTCCATTTTTATAGATCTTTCACCTGCTGTCAAATGAATATGTAATGGAATAATCCTAGTGATACACATATTTTTTTTTTTTAAACTAAATATGCCTGGAATTTGCTGTTATACATTACGCATTAATAATGAATAAATAATGTATATATACATATTTGTGGTTGTCACGGCGCCTCCCGATGCCGTGCCTTCTCCTGATCGCGTAGCACCCCGGCGTTCGACGTTGCCGGCCTTTTAGGTGCCATCGTACTCGTATGTCCGGTTTTCCCATGTCTCGTGAACGCACCCTTCCTGATTACCCGCCAATCTTTAAATTTTCAAAGTGTTAGACTTAATGTAGCTACTTTTCATGTGCTCTGAAATACTGTGCTTGCTTTTCTACTGTGAAATTGACAATTATTTGTTCATAATTCATTAAAACGACTGTTTAAAGCCATACCTTTACAGACATTTTTGTTTCTTTAAATGTACTTACTACATGTTTATAAAAAATATTATTGTTTTTAATATGTAAATTCCATAACCACGTTATTAAATCTACAGAGAAAATGTTTAAATATTGCTATTGTTCTTGTATTTTGAAATTACAATTGTCTAAAATGACTTACTAATCGTGTAAATGTTATTTGGAGCAACCACAATCTTACAGGAATTTACATTGATTGACTTTAAAATGTATTTTCTGTGTACGATGCTTGTTTTCTTGTTTTTCTGTTATCTCATGAACATTTTAATATAGAAATAATTGAAATTGACTGATTAATCCATTTGTCTTAGATTTTTTGTACTTATTGTGTTTAAATAGATTATTTCATTATTTACATTTGTACTATTTAAGTACGTCATTCAAAAAAAATCATAGAAAATTATTTTTACTGTATACTGACCAATACATGCCCTACATGTACAGAGTAGATAGTTCTTGTTTTTCTTTTTCATGTATTTTGACCTAATGTTTGTCTACCCACAATTTAATGAACATTTAAAAACAAGAATATGCTGTAATTTAACAACTTCTGTGAATTAACAAATAAATGCCCTGAATTTACAAGGATTAACCTGAAATCTAGCTAGTTTCTATGTAGTTTTACATAATATTTCTGTTTTCCCACGGTTTAATGAACATTTAAAAACAATAATATACTGTAATTTAACAACTTCTGTGAATTAACAAATGAATGCCCTACATTTACAAGGATTAACCTGAAATCTAGCTAGTTTCTATGTAGTTTTACATAATATTTCTGTTTTCCCACGGTTTAATGAACATTTAAAAACAATAATATACTGTAATTTAACAACTTCTTTCTGTGAAGTAACAAATAAATGCCCTACATTTACAAGGATTAACCTGAAATCTAGCTAGTTTCTATGTAGTTTTACATAATATTTCTGTTTTCCCCACGGTTTAATGAACATTTAAAAACAGTAATATACTGTAATCTAACAACTTTTTACTGTGTACCATGTTCTGTATTTTTACAGTTCATTACATGAAATTTCGTGGTACAGTATTTTAACAGTATCCGTCTGGAAACTTTGCTGCCAGTCTTTTTACCATTTCTTTACAGTGTAGAATGGCAATTTTTAAATAGGACGGTGTTACGTGCCCTGTCCTTTTTGAGTCGGTAGTGCTGGTTCCCACTGCACTGTTTTTTTTTCTGCCCGTTGGGCTCTCCCAGGTGTGCAGTTCCTCCCCGGCTCAGTCCCTCCCCTTAGTTCCTCATCGTGTCCTGTCATGGTCGTCGGTTTGTTTCATTGGTGTCGTCCAATCCCTTTGTTGTGTATTGAAACCTTTGGGTTGGGGGGCGTGTGAGGATTGGGGTGCGCATGTTGAATTATGGAATGAACGAACAATTTATATATATGCAGTTATTGTGATTTATTAGAAGTGTCTTTGTATCGTGATTCACCCCATGTTCGTTTCCCTTTTCCGTCCTTCTGGAGGAGGGCTAGGTAAAAAACCCATGGGTAGACATTCCACACGTTGATACACCCTAGGTTAGACGCAAGCCACTGTCACCTTTCTTTGTAGCAGCGAGGGAAGACGTTAGGGCGATAGGCAGGATAAAGTGAGGGAAGACGTTAGGGCTAGTTGATGGTAGGCAGGATAAAGTGAGGGAAGACGTTAGGGCTAGTTGATGGTAGGCAGGATAAAGTGAGGGAAGACGTTAGGGCTAGTTGATGATAGGCAGGATAAAGTGAGGGAAGACGTTAGGGCTAGTTGATGATAGGGAGGATAAAGTGAGGGAAGACGTTAAGGCTAGTTGACGATAGGCAGGATAAAGTGAGGGAAGACGTTAGGGCTAGTTGATGATAGGCAGGATAAAGTGAGGGAAGACGTTAGGGCTAGTTGATGATAGGGAGGATAAAGTGAGGGAAGACGTTAGGGCTAGTTGATGATAGGCAGGATAAAGTGAGGGAAGACGGTAGGGATAGTTGATGAGAGGCAGGATAAAGTGAGGGCCATTGGTTTGTGTTCTTTTACTTGACACTGTTTGCAAAGGTCCTTCTCCAGTCTCTTGTACCGTGTCTTTTTGGTTTAGCTTTTCTGTCTGGACTATTTATTTGTGCGCTATAGCAACGACTGTATTTATTGTACCCATCATAATAAATTCCCACAGGCTGGGTTTACAACAATTTAGTGTGACGGACCCCTTTGATTTCTGTAGGCACCTTACACACACATGCACACGCCAGTTGGTACATGCACAGGCTGTAGCGCTCTTTTCTTGGTTAAGGAGCTAACGCTATAGGGAATTATTAATAACAGTTATGTCCAGATACAGCTTTCTAGGTTTTAAGGCTTCTAACAACTCCTATTAAAAGATACACTGCACAAAACACCTGCGCAGTTTCAGCCAGTAGTGGATTTTTAGAGAGTCAAATGGCTCCCAATGTTGTGTACTGTGTCATCTAAATTGTACACCCATTTCTCCTGATATCTTCCAATCTATTAGATTTTTTTTGCTATTTATTTTATACACTTGCAGTGCTTAACATGCTGGAATGCATCTTAGACTACTTTGTTCATCTATTTAGTATGTTAACCACCAATTAAAGTGCCCCATCACATTAGATTACGCAAGGTTTGTCTGACCTTCATTTGCAAAGTCTATGAAAATGTTAAGCGGTCCAGTCACTAAAATGTCCTACCCATCAAAGGTCCAAACCACCATAATGAGCTCGGAGTTGGTTCATTATCTTTGCCTCTGACTGTCACCTCTGACTTCACCTCTTACTTGTGCATAGGTTCCCTTAAAATATCTGTACCATGTTTCATAGTGACGCTCAACATTTACGCTTTTTATAATTGCCACTGTCTCAGAACAAATCAGACTGGTCTGGCACTTGCTGTGGAAAACATTAAGGCACATTTATCTGTCCACTCATTTTGAAAGTTAGATTTTTGGTGTTGACTTTAGACATAGGTACTGCCATTCTGTCATCTCAAGTTTACGCTTTTGCCACGGCGGTGAAGATTAAATTGCTTACAATTGCTTTAATTGGCAGAATTACATAAGCAAATTAAATTAAGAAAGTGATCACCGCAGTTGTCTGGACCCTCCCATTTTTGATGAGCTTTCTAAATTGCACTATTTCAAGCCCCATCAATAATATATATTATATATATTAATTCATGACAAATTTGTAAAGGAGCGGATCAAACCATCCCTTGTTTCGAACCCGAACCTGTGTCCGCTAGTTGGTAGTACCTGCGTTATTTTATCAGTCATGTCACTGACGAAATAGGACCGCAACAAAGCTTGTTAGCATGAAGCTATGGCTGACAAAGTCTTGACTAAAAGGCCCATTTTACTCATTCATTATCTTTGCAAGGATACTGGAGGGAATGTCATGAACAACATCTTGTTGATTAGGACTAAACATTATTGTGATAAATGTAATTACACTGATACCTCAGAGTATAAGAACACTGAATATCAACCAGACAGTTTGATATTTACAATTTTTTGCAGCAAAAGATTTATCTCAAACATATAGTAACAATACACAGCACATGATTACCTCAAATTATAATATTGGAAAATGTCAGTCATTATTGCATGCTCTGTAAAACTGATTCAGTCCTACTTCACAAAAATGGAGCCAATTCCAGCACTTCCCTTTCCACTGTGTTCATTTATGCAGTTGCTCATGGTTGGAAGAATCTAAGGTGGAAAATGTCAACTAGGTCAAACAAGCTACATTGACATCTTCTGGAGACAAATTGGAGCGTTGTGCACTTCAAAACTGACCTTCCTGCACCTTTTAATCAGCAATAAGATCTATGGTTCTAGATGTGGGCATGGACGATTCTAGCAGGTGGCACACTTACTTTAGTTGAGGAAAAAGCAGTGTGCCTTTACAAAGCACGTGGAGTAAATGTGAATGGAAGACTTCCTGTGTGTGTGTTTGTGTCTGTTTGTCTCATTGAGCAAGCAGAAGTGGAAAAGAGAGAATGTGTTTGTGTGTAAAGCACATTGTTCTGATTGATTCTGAGAAGAAAATGTATTACCTTCCACTTTAATTTCTGTTCAAATACCTGAGATGCTTTCATATATCAACAGTTGGACACTTACAATCAGTCAAAGTAGGACGTCCTGACGAGGTTCTTGAGTTTCCATTGGATGGAGTGGTTGTTTTGATGTTTTGATTTGTTGGTTTCAGTGTTAATTTATTGACGTCGGTAACCGTAGGAGGAAATTCGCCATTTGCTGTGGAGACAGAGACAAATGACAAATTAGGGACAGAGATGTGAACTTCCTGGAATTGTTCAATAATAAACTGTAATTTTCCTTTTCATTTGCAAAATATTTCATCATTCTAGGCTTAAGAACATTTCCCAGAGTTAAACTGGGTCAATACTTGCTGAATGCTCAATAACAACAAAGCAGACTTTCTCACTGTGAAATAGGAAGCACTTCTTATCCCTCAAAACCTATTGGGTTGAATCTAGTGGTACGGTAAGGTGCGGTAATAGATCCAGGGCTTTCACACCACCAGCTCAACCCAAGGAACTGACAGGTCCTGGCTGGGGGCCCCTGGCCATCTTTGCATGCCCCGGGCTCACGGTCAGGACCTGCCAGTAGAGGACCCTCTAGGCATCTCTACTTGACTGGTTGGTGCTCCCCAATGGGGGACAGCTGCTGCCAGTTGTCTCGAATTGGGGAGGCTCCTTAAGTTGCTTGTTTTCTTTCCAGTATTGTGGATGATTGTTTGTGCCTTTGTAGCTGCTGTTACTGACTGTTTATTGCTTGTGGTTTTTCTTTCATTCAAGTTCTAAATATAATCCTAAAATAAAGTATGGATTTTGCAACAGCTCTGCACCTCTGTCTCAATGCCTGGCCTAAGTGACAGGAATCCTCTAGACCAGGGGTATTCAAATCTGGACCTCCAAGTCAGTTCCACTCAATTTTTCATTGCAACCCCCTAATTAGAGACTTATTTAAACCTGAGATACCAGGTGGATGCAATTAATAATGAGTTAAAACAGAAAACCAGCAGGCTCCGGACCTCGTAGGGTTAGACTGGTATCACTGTCTCGGTGAGTGACGGAACCAAAAGTAGACATTGTGAAAGAAAACTGTGAATTTATTCTACACAAGACAAACACGAACTAGACACGAAATTAAAGGGGCTGAAACAAGCAGCAAAAAACGACTAACAAACTAAACATAAAACACACTGTGAAAACGTACAGATAAAACATGCAGCGTATCCACAGGACATGAACCAAGCACCAAGCACCAAGCACCAAGCACCAAGCACCAAGAACAAACAATAAACTACACCAAGTGTGGCTAAAAGCCTAACTTAAGTAGGCTCCTCAATCAGAGGCAACTGGCTACAGCTGTCTCTGACTGAGGAGCCCACAACAGTGTCATGCCCTGACTGTGAGCCCCGAGGCACAGATATGGCCAGGGGCCCCCAGCCAGGACATGACAACTGGAATACCCCTGCTCAAGACATAGTACCCAACCTACCAACCTTTGATCATACATCCATATATAACCTGGGTAAAACTAATGTAAAATATATATAGCAAATTGGGATAAAATAACTTATTTTCTGTAAAGAAAAGTGCTATAGAATTAAATAAAATATTCTTAATAGGTATTTTGCAGGCTGTGAATTATTGGAGTGAATACTAGATATAGGAAATCCACTTAACTACCTGGATGTAGTGTGCAGGAGCATGACACTTTCCAATTATGCAGATGCCAGATCAGAGGTTAACCTGAGTTTCTGATTGGTCTGTTCCACAATCAGCAGCATGGAAACTGACTGAGGCAAAGTAGAAATAGCCAATCACCACTTCTAATTGTAAGGTCAACTTTCCTGAAACATTATGCAACCAATCAAACATTCAGAACATGTTAAGGGAAAAGATGAAACTATGGAAATGTTGATGTAGTTTTGACAATTTTAGGGTATGGTTACAAGCAATGGAAGCAAATGTGTTTAGTCTTTAAAAATATTTCATTCAAAGTGTTAAATTTTAAAACGTTGGAAGAGATGTGTGTATGAACTAAAACTACATCTGATTAGGTTGTGTGAAATATATCATCACAGTATTGTGTCCTTGCCATGTCATTGTGGGATCCATTCAAATGATAATAGCAAACTTATTTCAAACTGGCCTGCCATTATGTCCATGAAAGTGGCTGTGATCCATCTGTTGGATGTCTATTAGAATTTCATGAGCACCCTGGAACTCTTTTTTCAATTTCCCTCAAACCATCCCCAAAATAGTTTCCATTAATTTATTTTTGGTATGAATATTGTATGTAGACCTTGATCAGAAAATCTGAAATCATGAGATAATTGTGATGCAGTGATTGAGTAAAATATGAAGTATGCCAAAGCAAATGTACTAAATGACTTCAAGCTGAGATTTCATTTAAAGTCTTTCCCAAGCTAAAATAACTGTCAATTAGCTGTTTTGAATAGTGTTATAAAGATTGCAGAATATTATTTAGAAGCACAAAATCCCAGTTCGGTAAAAATACACCAAAATCCTACAGAGACAAAACAAAAAACAATATCAATCAGTATCAATCAGTATGACACAGATGTCTTTGGTGTGTCTCTGGTCCACACACAAAGTACAGTCAGGATTACATTACTCAGAATTTAAAATGTATTAATGCTACAATAAATGCCTTCGTCACATTTATTTATATATAACCCTGTTTCCCCGAAAAGTTGGAACGTTGCGTAAATAGCAAATACAAACCGAATGCAATGATGTGCAAATCATTTATCCCTATATTTTATTGAAAAAATACAACATATCAAATGTTGAATTTGTTTTTTGTTTCTGGAAAAATACATACCCATTTTGAATTTGATGCCTGCAACAAAACTGAGTTTTGACTGGGGCAAGAATACCACTGAGTTGCATCACCAGTTCTTTTAACAATACTCAGTATGCGTCTGGGAACAGGGGAGACCAATTGCTGTAGTTTTGAAAGAGAAATGTTTTACCAATGTTGCTTGATATAGGGTTTTAGTTGCTCAACGGATCGGGGTCTCATTTGTCACATTTTTTGTTTTACAATGTGCCTTATGTGTTTAGGCAGGCTGGCCAATTTAACGACTGGACTCATATACTACAGAGTCATGCTGTTGCAATACATGCAGAATGTGCTTTGGCATTGTCTTGCTGAAATAAGCAAGACCTTCCCTGAAAAAGACTTAGTCTGAATGGCAGACTAAGGCATGGCATGGCATGGCATGGCATGGCATATGTGGCTCCAAAACCTGTACACTCCACATTAATGGAGCCTTCCCAGACGTGCCAGTCACCCATGCCATGTGTACTAATGCACATCAATATCATCATGGCTGCTGGCTTTTGAACTGTGCACAGATAACAAGCCAGATAAGCTCTTTTCTCTTAAGACTGGAGGACACTACGTCCATGGCTCCCCAAAATCATTTCAAATTTTGATTTGACCACAGGACTGTTTCTCCCTTTGCCACAGTCCATCATAAATATGCTTTATATATACATTCTTCTTTGTATGGTAGAGTTCCAACTTGCATTTATGGAGTTGCAATTTGCAGTAGAGTTGTCACAGTGATTTACAGTATTCACTGACAATGGTTTTTGGAAGTGTTTCTGAGACCATGTGGTGATGTCTACTACATAACCTGTTTTTAATGCTGTGCTGCCTGAGAGCCCAAAGATCATGTCCATCCAATACTGTTTATTGGCCTTGTCCCTTGTTTACAGAGATTTCCCTGGATTTTCTAAATCTTTTAAGGATATTATGTACCAAAGAAGATGAGATTCTCAAACTCTTTACAATTTTACATTGATAAACGTTATTCTTAAATTGTTGCACTATTTGCCTTTCACAGAGCGGTGAACCCCTCTATCTTCTGAAAGACTTATCCTGTTTGGGAGGCTGATTTTGGACCCACTCATGTTACTGACCTGTTGCCAATTAACCTAAATAGTTCAACCACGTTTTTCTTTTGTATTACGCAACTTTTCCAGTCTTTTATTGTATTGCCCCTGTCCTAGCTTTTATGAAACATTTTGCTGGCATCAAATCCAAAGCTGGCATATGTTTTCCAAGAAACAATAAAAAAAAAAAAACATTTGTGTCAACATTTGATATGTTGTCTTTATACTATTTTCTATTATTTAATATATGGTTTAAATGATTAGCCCATCATTGCATTTTAAATATATTTAAGAGTGTCAAAATTTTCTGGAAACAGGTTTCTAGTTAAAGTAACCAGGTGAATGATTTCCACATCCAAAAGCAGTGTAATGCCAATTATATTTGTTTATAATAATTGTTATCAATTAATTTTTTTAATGGAACACTACAAATAGTTTATCATCCTTGTGTTCACACACCTGCACCACAGAATTTGACATTGGCAACCCATCTTCCCGTAGACAAGTCAAAACAGAAATTGTAAGATAATGTTGGAAGTGATGAATCCAGCAGTACACAAAAGGAAATAACACAGTACCAGTCCCAAAGGGATAAAGCTCTTGAGAAAACGTATACAGTCACTTTTGAGCAATTGAGGAATACACCGGCTTATATTTGTAGGTAAGCAAAACATCCAACTTTGAGGTAGTAAGCAAACTATTTCTCTGCCACTAGCCTAGGACACATATGTTGCCATTACATAGCATGGAAAGGATATGCTATACAAATGGGAATTCCAAACCAGACATTGTATAAAGTTAGCTAGATCACAAAGCTCTCTAGCTATTATTAGGCAATCGGGACTCATAAATAAACACAGCTATTCCCCTTGTTGACGCTAGAGTGGTTAAATTGCATTAAAAGCCTTTCACATCTTTATTATTCCAAATTTTGTTATTCATTTTTCCCTTCTGTATTATTCCCTCAAACCTCATTCAATAAATGTCCCCGTTTTTTATCCTACACACAGTCATGAATTTATTACATTGTGATCTTTTTTTGTTATAGCAACAAGTCTACCAAGCACACCGCTTATAACTAACAATCTGCATGAAACCTTCCTGTCTAACTTACTTGCAGCACACATATTAGAAGCAGAAAACATATTGTTTCTTGATAATAGTGGATGAAGAAGACATTAGAATAATTTTGCTTCAGGAAATGAAAGCAGCTACAGTAAATCATGAGATTCTCATCAGCAGCAGAAAATAAATTGCCTTTATGATCTGGTACAGCACTCTGGTGGTTTCACTGGCACAGTATCTGACAGACAAGCATTTGTAAAACTTGTAAATGATAAATACAACCCCAGAGTCACTCCATTAGCCCCTCAGGTATTGTTAATGGGGCTGCTCTTGATTTCTTTATACAGAACATACATGGGGCCACTTGATGCGCTAATCCAAAGATCTGAAATGAGCTTTCGTTTGTAGGATCACGAAATGGGACGTGGGGACACAGAAACTGCAACCAAACTGACAGTGCGACTATATGCAATCAAAATGTGAACTCGATGTATCAAAATCAAGGTTGCACACTAAAAGTACAAATAATGACATGAGCACATCGTCTCTTCATCTTGATGATGAACCTCATTAACTGCTGTTTCGTCCGTTTCTTATTTTACAGATCCGCAACATCAAGAATGTTTCTTTTCATTACCTCCTTTAATTTGTACCTTATTGGTGTTGTATTGTTACAGTTTTGGATTTGTTTTCTACCACATGCTCAGCAAAAAACATGTTATTATAAGTGTCTTTTTGTTATTCTTAACAAATGTACCGCAAACACACCAGATGGTCAATCCAGTTTATTTACGATGAAAGCATGCAAGATGGGGAGTTCATTAACTCAGTGCACAACAGTCTATTAGTCGATACCACATAGTATTTGGCTCTAAAATGTATTCGTGAAAGAAATCCCACCCTTACCCCATGCTGAATGAATGGGCTAAGAGCTCATCATCTCTCTGACTGATACTCTAACCTCGTCATCTGTCTGTGAACGAGATTACTGACATTGTGAAAGTATTCAGTTTACATGTACACGATTGATATAAATTATAAATTGCTACACAGGATATTTAAGTAAACACAATTTGCATAAGAAGTGAGAAAAGTGAATATCCTTTGTTAAATTAACTTTGTTAATCTCAAAAGTCCCTATATCCTTTAGCCAGCTAACAATAGAGACCCCTGAATCCAATAAAATCTGGGTTTTTATTCTCCAGTAAAGTAGTAAAGGAGTAAAGGTTCCTTGCTGGGAAGTAGGCATGTGCTTTGCAGTGGCACTGTATATACCCGTATGGTCTGTAACATCATACAAATATAGATTTAGGTGCTTGTTTCAGGTCCCATGTGATGAGTGCTGTTGCTACTCCGGTCTGCAGAACAAAAGAAGTTGAGAAGCTTTGTTCTAAAATAAAGCTTTAGATAGCACAACACGTGAATAAATAATCTATCCATCTGAGGAAAGCAGTGACTATTTTGCAAATTGCTGGCCTGAAATTTAAGTGGAGAATCGACTGTGTCTCCAAATAATGATGTCAGGCCAAGAGTTCTTTGGGTTGTATCTGCTTTCCGCTCACAACGGCTGGCAGAACAAACCTGCCAGCCCACACATCGTTCCAAAGGCATTATGGGGCATTATGAAACATGTCTACCTGACATCTTTGTCTCTTTAATCATCCACTAAACTCCCTTCCCCTCTCAACTCCCTCAACCCGCTACTCAGACACCGCTACCACCTCGGGCCAAACGGCTGTCGTTCATTACAATATGGCAGGGGGTTCTCCTGCTTCATCAAGAGTCAGAAGACGCGTATCTAGACACGTATTATACCCACTCTTTTCTACCCAATGTAAATTGACTTTATGTTGGGCAAGCAACTCTAGCTAAAGGGTGTTTTACTCTATTCATTAGTGTTAGAGGTGAGGTTTTGATATTGTCCAGTATGATTCCTTCTGTTAACTGGTGGTTGTTTACTGAGATGGAGGGCTACTGACTGCTCAAATCAATAGTTAATTCCCCAACCAACTAATCCTCAAATATGATCTCCAAACCTGACTGCTTCGGGAGAGATAATGCAGGCAATACAATGAATACCATACATTTTCTGAGTTATATTTGACATGTGTAATAGGATGTTTGTTGTTTTCTGCACGCCAAACCAAGTTAGAACAACTGTAATACTTAGGTCCAATAAACATAGGCTTGGATGGCCCATAAGGCATAGTAGTACTCTAAACCCTCACTAACAAAGTTCAGCGGGATCAAAGCTCATCAGCATGGGAAGCATAGTGTACAAATAGACATAGGACATTGGTATTCCACTGATGCCTGGCTGGATCTCTGCAGGCTTACTCTGGAGAAGAGCTGAACTGCAGGCCAAGGCAATCGTAGGTCAGGCTGTCAGAATGAATTCATCAGCCTTGTCGACCTGCCCTAAATCCACATACTGCTGGGGCAAGCTTGTTACCCCATAAACCCTGAAGCCTTTCAACCTCTGATGCTAATGATACTGATACTAGATACAGTACGTAGATAGTCAGTGACAAAAGGGTTAACAAGGGATGTAAAATGCTTGATTCAATCAAGCCTTGATTCAATTCAGGTGGCTTTCAGGCCAACATAACCTACATATTATAAACGGTATTGTAGTCACACCAGGTAATGTATTGATACAGTATATACAGCACACACAGGTTTCAATTTAAATACATAAAGAAGGTATTATGTCCGTCTTTCCGTATGTTATAAAATGTAATGCAAATTGACACATTTCATTACAATCTTGTAAAAATACAAGATTCATTTGTATTTTGTAATTGAACAGGTAAACAAAATGTGCAAGTTGTCATTTGACATTTTATTTCCTGTAACATTTTGCATATGCATTGTTTATCGCTCTATTGCTGTGGCATGGCAGGTCAGTGACGTGACCAACACATCTTCTAAAATGGCATTTGGAGCAATCTGCTCTTTCTTTTTCAGTTTGCCGCGGAGAAGACAATTATTCCTAACCAAATGGCATAATTTGGGCTCCATGATTCTAGGGAGGAACACTGTGATGACAAAGCAGTCATGTTGTGTGCTGGCCCTGGGAAATATAACAGAAGGTATTTGGGAGTCAGAGCAGTGGCCCAGGGCAGCTGGTGTTCCCGGAAAAGTTACTGTTGGAACGTGTCCAAGTGCGTAACAGGATGCACAACAAGAAGTACTTGGGGAAAGGTAAAAATAACAAAGAGAAAAGAAACATATGCCCCAGTGTGTACATACCAACTCACAACAGCCCATGAGCAACAGTGAAAACACTATAAGGTCCAACACCATCTGTGACAATTTGAGAATGGGGGGGCTAAGTAATGTGCATCTGTTAGCCTGTGCCTTAACTTTTAAACCTGGGAAAGATTTATCATGCTAATACTTAATACTTACCTAATGCTAATCGTGCAAACTGATTATTCTTGGAAACAATGTAAACGGCCAACCCGGCATTCAATCATCCCCTTAAAGCTCCCTGGAGATTGATAGGTGATCAGCATTTGATGCCGTCAAGCGCCAGTTTTTGTAATGAATACCTACCCCGGAATAAATAAAGTGCCATCTGGTGGACAATCTGCTGAAAGTTAGAAGGTTCCCCAGTGGTATATAAATGTGCAAAGGACATCAAAAACAAGCTGGTGCACAAATATGACTTCCCTGGGAACTAAGTCAACCCATTTCATAAAGGTGCCCTGATCTCATGATTGCACAGGTACTATAGCCCATATCTTCACTTCATTCTGATACAGTGTAGACTGCTGACATATTTGATGGCAATCTGCTATTCTGGAAATAGAGTTGGCCAGGTTCCTGTAAATGAATAGCAGTGCACACTTATACAATGATCTTTCCATACATATACGTTCAAGGGAGCTATTTTACGATTAACTGGCTTATGTGTGACATGAGACAATTTCCTCTAGACTAAGGTAACTACAGGAAGGGATATGTCAAGGGTAATATTAGTATAACACCATGTTTAGTGAGACTAGACTGTAATAATACCATAATAACAGTAATACTATTAACTCAGAAATCACCCATTTCTTTTTTAAATCTGATTTCATATTATCATTATCCGAGCCGGGGCTTGATTCAAAATTGATTCCCTGCCAAACCTCACTGAGCTTTAAAACCAAATGAAGAATATGAAACATGGAAATCAACAGCACATGAAGAGGATATTAGGGACTCCAGGAAGATCCAGACAACCCAACACCCCGCCCCCTCAACAAAACATAATTTCAGCTCAGTCATTAAAGGGGTTTTGTTTGTCAAATCCCTTTTCCCTTAATAATGAGGGTGACTCTGGACTCTGTCTTCCTAGAGGCGGCAGCAGCAAGGCTCCTCAGATTGCTATTCTGGGCACAGTTCAAGCACTTCACATCAGGGAGTGGAAAGAGAGGGATACAAAGGATGTTTTTGTCTGTTTTCTTTCTTGTTGATGTGAACAGTGAGTGTCACGTTGGAGCTGTTTCTCTGATAATATAACATTCTAATTACTACCAGGTCTTAACCTTTCACACATATATTCAGCCATGTGACAAAATTAAATTAAGAAAGAAAAGGAGAGTTCTGGAAAGTCAAACTCTTAATTCTATTGAGATGCTGTGGGGGTGATTTGAATTGGAGTGTGCATGCAAGAAAACACTCAAACACCACACAAACATTCTGAATGAAGGCGTGGGAAAAACTTCCTCCCAGTCAATGTCAGAGACGGGTAGACAGTTATAGAAAACAGCTTATTGAGGATATTTTAGCCAAAGGGGGCAATACCAGCTATTAGAGCATAGGGTGTCCTAACCTTTTCCTAAGTAGGAAATGGAATCTTGGTAAATAATTTGTTAAATAAATGATATCATGGTTATAACTTAATTGTTTTTAATATCAATATCTATTTTATCTATAGATATTGTTTAAAAGAAGACCAAATATTGATATGCCCATTTTACTTGGGGTGTCTTAATTTTTTTACATGACTGTTCTATATTTATATACATTTACTACTGCATGCTACACTGTAAATGTATGAAGCCTTGATGAAAATAATATAATACAACAGATAATGCTATTGCTCAGATTAACATTTTAAAGTAAAATTGTTGCATAATAATTCTAGTTTTAGTAAGTACATTACCGTCTTAAATGTCTTAACTGTGACTTTCCATGACTTCCTGTTTTAATTAATCACGAATTTCTTTTTGTGAGGCCTGGCTTTAAAAACCTTGCTGTAAAAACAAACATTTACAATATTTTTGAAGATATAGTTTTCACTCTGATCCCAACCATTCAGTCTTTTAAAAGGGACACACAGTGGGGAGAACAAGTATTTGATACATGGCCGATGTTGCAGGTTTTCCTACTTACAAAGCATGTAGAGGTCTGTAATTGTTATCATAGGTACACTTCAACGGTGAGAGACTGAATTTCAAACAAAAATCCAGAAAATCACATTGTATGACTATTAAGTAATTAATTAGCATTTTATTGCATGACATAAGTATTTGATCACCAACCAACCAGTAAGAATTCCGGCTCTCACAGACCTATTAGTTTGTCTTAAGAAGCCCTCCTGTTCTCCACTCATTAACTGTATTAACTGCACCTGTTTGAACTTGTTACCTGTTGAAAAGACACCTGTCCACCCACTCAATCAAACAGACTCCAACCTCTTCACAATGGCCAAGACCAGAGAGCTGTGTAAGGACATCAGGGATACAATTGTAGACCTGCACAAGGCTGGGATGGGTTACAGGACAATAGGCAAGCAGCTTGGTGAGAAGGCAACGACTGTTGGCGCAATTATTAGAAAATGGAAGAAGTTCAAGATGACGGTCAATCACCCTCGGTCTGGGGCTCCATGCAAGATCTCACCTTGTGGGGCCTCAATGATCATGAGGAAGGTAAGGGATCAGCCCAGAACTACACAGCAGGACCTGGTCAATGACCTGAAGAGAGCTGGGACTACAGTCTCAAAGAAAACCATTAGTAACACACTACGCTATCATGGATTAAAATCCTGCAGTGCACGCAAGGTCCGCCTGCTCAAGCCAACGCATGTCCAGGCTCGTCTGAAGTTTGCCAGTGACCATCTCGATGATCCAGAGGAAGAACGGGAGAAGGTCATGTGGTCTCGATGAGACAAAAATAGAGCTTTTTGGTCTAAACTCCACTCGCCGTGTTTGGAGGAAGAAGAAGGATGAGTACAACCCCAAGAACACCATCCCAACCGTGAAGCATGGAGGTGGAGATGCTTTGCTGCAAAGGCGACAGGACGACTGCACCGCCTTGAGGGGAGGATGGATGGGGCCATGTATCGCGAGATCTTGGTCAACAACCTCCTTCCCTCAGTAAGAGCATTGAAGATGGGTCGTGGCTGGGTCTTCCAGCATGACAACAACCCGAAACACACAGCCAGGGCAACTAAAAAGTAACTCCGTAAGACGCATCTCAAGGTCCTGGAGAGGCCTAGCCATTCTCCAGACCTAAACCAAATAGAAAATCTTTGGAGGGAGCTGAAAGTCCGTATTGCCCAGCGACAGCGCCGAAACCTGAAGGATCTAGAGAAGGTCTGTATGGAGGAGTGGGCCGAAATCCCTGCTGCAGTGTGTGCAAACCTGGTCAAGAACTACAGCAAGTGCAAACCTGGTCAAGATCTCTGTAATTGCGAACAAAGGTTTCTATATCAAATAGTAAGTTCTGCTTTCTGATGTATGCAATAAAATGCAAATCAATTACTTAAAAATCATACAATGTGATTTTCTGGTTTTTGTTTCAGATTCCGTCTCTCACAGTTAAAGTGTACCTATGATAAAAATTACAGACCTCTACATGCTTTGTAGGTAGTAGGAAAACCTGCAAAATCGGCAGTGTATCAAAAACTTGTTCTCCCAACTGTATTTGTGTTATTATGGAAAAAAAAAATGTAGGGCGTTGTTGTGGTTAATTTGCTGTTTACAGTTTACAAATGATCATCATTTTCTGTTTACAAACGCCCCCAGGCCATCTGCCCTGTAGAAGAATAGAATGGCCAAAGGTTTTGAGAATTACACAAATATATATTTTCACAAAGTCTGCGGCAGCAAAGAAGACACTACTCTCTAGAATTTTTTTGGGGGGTCAGACTGATATTCTGCAAAAGGTACAGGGATTGGACTGCTGTGGACTGGGGTAAAGTCATTTTATCTGATGAATCCCCTTTCCAATTGTTTGGGGCATCTGGAAAAACGCTTTTCCAGAGAAGAAAAGGTGAGCGCTACCATCAGTCCTATGTCATGCCAACAGTAAAGCATCCTGAGACCATTCATGTGTGGGGTGCTTCTCAGCCAAGGGAGTGGGCTCACTCACAATTTTGCCTAAGAACAGAGCCACGAATAAAGAGTGGAAACAAAACATCCCAGGAGAGAAATGTATCCCAACCATCCAAGTACAGTTTGGTGACGAACAATGCCTTTTCCAGCTTGATAGAACACCTTTCCAAAAGTGATAAATAAGTAGCAAGGGAAACAAAACATCTAAATTTTTGATCCATGGCCAGGAAACTCTCCAGACCGTATTCCCATTGAGAACTTGTGGTCAATCCACAAGAAGCGGGTGGACAAACAAAACCCCACAAATTCTGAAAGTATTGATTATGCAAGAATAGGCTGCCATCAGTCAGGTTGTGGTCCAGAAGTTAATAGACAGCATGACAGGACGAATTGCAGAAGTCTTGAAGAAGAAGGGTCAATACCTCAAATATTGACTCTTTGCATGTACTTAATGTAATTGTCAATAATAGGTTTTGACACATGTAATGCTTGTAATTATACTTCAGTATACTATAGTAACATCTGAGACTTGTGTTATTCTCAAAACTATTGGCCTCAGCTGTAAATCTTTGACTGGCCTAATTGCTATTATAAACTGGTTACTACCTCAATTAGTAAAAATGTTGTCATTGTACCTGCTCTATACAGTGCTTCATGAAGTAGATGGTTTGAAATAAGAATGCTGAATAAGAATGCTGATTGTGTCCATCTCTTAGCTGTTGTATATTGACCATTCACCACATTCTTGTTCATTGCTGCTTACATATACCAGATATTTTTTGCCAATAATCAATCATTCAGGGTTTGAGACATCTAGTTAATAATTGTGTGCAATTAAAAAAAAATAATGAATATGAAACATTGATGAAATACTCACAGGCCAGGAAGCAATCCATACTGAAGGAGATGTTGTCCAGACAAATGGCTGATCCTGGACCAGGTCCATGATCTGTTCTGAACTGGAGCCAGAACCTGAGAAAAAACATATCCTGATCTCAGAATATCAATAGAGTCACAACCTAGACCTGACATCAATGGCCTTAAATCGATGAGAAGAGGGTAATACTTATCTCTGCGTTTAGCACAGATATAATTATTTTAGTGTACTAGGATGAGATAAAGGGCTCCACTCAATCGTAGCTCTTATATTCCGGGTTGCAGCCCGTCATGTATAGCCCTACACCAGTATAAATTCACTTTATCGACCTGAAATATGATGGGAAGAGCCTTCCTATGATGTTATACATAATATCGGTCAGAAGTTAAATGTAGCATTATTGGAGGGGCAATATGAAACCGTCTCTATTTTTAATTTCTTTATACTTCTTTTTACTATTTTTTTATTTCTCTCCCAACTTCCCACAAAACATTGTGTCCAATTCGAGAGCATGACCTTGCTGAATCCAATAACCTCACTGCTGGTTAATGAGAGTTGAACATCAAGAAATGTGTAACACAAACGACACCTCTATAATCTGTTATGTAAGCAATAAGATGCAAGGGGCTGCGGTGTTTGGTCAATGTACTATGGCCAAGCACAATTCTGTCTGGACACAATGTTTAGCTGTGGTATTTTGGCAAAATAACACAAAACCAAGAGACACCTTTATTCTTGACCAATGGATTAACGGCATCTACATCGTATGTGCATCAGACATTTTGTTTTACATTCATTTTGATGTCACCCATTTCTTTTCTCATTTTGCATATGGAAACAAATGAAAAAAGGGAAATGTGTTTTTTGAACACTTTTTTTTCATTTGTAATAATCCGTTAGGCACCAAAATGTTGCCCTTTAAAGGAACTTTTCCTTAATCCATTAGTGGACTATTAAAGGTAAATATAATCTGACATTTTACATAGAATTTTTGTAATATTTATTGAATCAAACCAATAAAAGGAACTACTGCAATTAAATCTCCCAAAAAAATCTAGTCTTAGCTCCTTACAAATATAAAAGACATCTGGGAGCCAGAAATCTTGCTGATTGATAGGGGATCAAATACATTTCACTGAAATGCAAATCAATGTATAACTTATTTTAAATGCGTTTTTCTGGATTATTTTGTTGCTATTCGATCCCTCACTGTTCAAATAGACCTACCATCAAATGTATATACTGATCATGTCAGTGGGCAAAAGTACAAAATCGCCATTCTGAGGACATCATCAAGAAGGGTAAAGAGCACATCAGTCTGGGGAAAGCTATACAACCATTTCAAAAAGATATGAGCTTCATCTGGATGCTGCAAGGCAAATCAATTATAAATGGAATTTAACATCCTCGCAACTTGGACTCGAAATAGACACCCTTAAAGAAAATCCACAAGATCCACAAGAAAAGTAATAATTTAGGTAGATGCTGACCCAAACTGAAAATCTGGGGATATGCAGACCTCCCTTGCTGCATCTCAGGCCTTTTGGTGATGTAAAATGACAAATTGCAACACAGCTTCATTGAGTCTTTTCCAACTCTGTTGATCGTGTACACGTTTTTATGCATACTGTGGCACAAAAATCTATCAAATGTGTACATAACAGAAGAGATCTGAGAATATTAATACATTTAATCATTGAGGGAATTAATTAAAAAGTTGAGGGAATAGATTAAATACACTGCTCAAAACACATAAATCACACATTGGGTCTTGATGAACCAAAATATATTAAAGGGCAAAATCTTTACCGTACGTTGTGTTAAGAACAAAATGACATAACAACAGTGAAAAAAAAAAAAATCACCAACTGAGGGCGGGATTCAAACACCAAAATAGTCAAGTCAAAATAAACTATTGAAATCGTAGGCATTCTCAAAAGTGTCTAGACATGCTCCTGATGAGAGGGAGGATGGTGTCTTGGGGATCTCCTCCCAGACCTGAATCAGAGCATCAATGAGCTCCTGGACAGTCTGTGGCACTAATTGATGCGTCGTTACATAACGTCCCAGAAGTTCTCAAGCTTCCCCGAAAAAGATGCTGTCTGCATGGCAGCTTATGCTTCTCCAAAACCTGTATATATTGGCAGCATTATTGGTGCCTTCACAGAGGAGCAAGTCACCCATGCCATGTCCACTAATGCACCTCCATACCATCACACATGCTGGCTTTTAAACTGTGTGCTGATCAGAAGCTGGACGGCCCCTCTCGTCTTTAGCCTGAAGGAATGGCATCCATGATTCCCAAAAATAACAGCACATTTTGATTTGTCAGACCTCAGAACAGTTTCCCCCTTCACCTCAGTCCATCTTAAATAAGCTTGTCTTTTTTTTATGCAGTGCTGTCTGAGGGCTCGATCATCCAATAAAGGGTTTTTGACAATGTCCCTTGTGTGTTTTGGAGGGTGTTGCAATGTGAATTAAAAAAGAAAGATACGTTCATTTTGAGTGTTTTTTTTCTGTATAGAGAAAACCAAATGCACACAAAGCTGACAGGCCACAGGCTCAGTTATGAGAATAAAGTTTGGCAAACAACTTGAGTGACTTCTGTACTCACTATAGTGTTCAATGTGAAGCTGTAAACAGACAGGCCATCGAAAAATTATTTCAAAGTCACAGTTTCCATCACTAGGATGATGTTCTGAATGTGAAAACCTACTAGACCTTGAATTAGCTACTTTCCAAAAGGAATGGATTGCATAGAGAGCTATTTGTGCTGTTAGAAGGACCAATTTTATCTCTTCACTTCAAAGCTTGAAAATGACCTTGTGAACGTTTCAGCAACTTTCAGGTACCCATTTGCTGATGCTAGTTGAGGTGATTGGCCAAAACATAATTCAGTTCGGCAATGGAACAAATTTACATGCCATAAGAGTCAACAAGTTGATAAAGAGAAAGGGCTTTTGTCCTGGCTTTGGACACAGTGGGAAAATATTATAACAACTTTGAAGACATCCCAAAAATTTATTAGACTGTTTATTAGACCTAATATCATAAACTTAATTCTTTGAATATGTGTTGCAAAAACTGTACACATTTGTGAATAGGCCTTCTAGAAAACAACAATTTATAGTTGAATTCTGTCCATTGGGACTACCAATGTGTTTATTTTCTTTTTTACCATGTGAAGATATTTCTAAAGCCAGGCACTGCCAGTATTGTAACCCTAGCTCAACAATCCCACAATGCCTAGTACACAGGACTAGTACAGTTATAACACTAGACTCTTTCTAACTCTACAGACCTTAATGAGGAAACAGTTTAGAATGTGTTTAGGATTATTTTTCAAACAATATCTATAGATAAAGATGATGTAATTGAAACAAAAACAATGACATTTTAATCATGATATAATTTATTTTACAAAAGATATACAAAGATACCATTACCATCTGAGGGAAAAGTTAGGACACCCAATGCCCTAATAGCTGGTATGGCCCCTTTGGCTGAAATAGCCTCCATAAGACTTTTCCTATAACTGTCTACCAGACTTTGACATCGACTGGGAGAAAGTTTTTTCAACTTGTCCATGCCGAATCTGTGTGATGTTTGAGGGGTTTCTTGCTTGCAAAGCCAGTTTCCAATCACCCCACAGTACCTCAATAGGATAAAGTCCCAGAATTAGAATTTTAGTCATATTCCAGAACTATAGATTTCTTTATTTTTGAGCCATTCTTCAGCCATTCCACTGTGCGGAAAGTAATTGTGGAGAACATTTAAAACCACTGCACACATTACCCAGGTCCTAGCAAGTTAAACCCAAGAGCATACTGCAAGATGCTTAAAGAAGTCTCCACATGAGGCCATTATTGATTAGATTCAACTTTATTGTCCTTGAACCGTACAAGTACGGTACAACGAAATGTATCCAACCAAGAATGCAAAAAATAGCAGTGCAAAAAATTTTATGCAGGGCAGTGTGTCAGAATGTACAGAATGCTCCAATGTATGGGCCTATAAAATGAAATGAGGTAATATACAATGTAACAAAGTGCAAAAACGCTGGAATGCAAGGGTCAAAAGAGGTGTCAAAGTGTGAATATGCAATAGTAAGTACAAACAGCATGCATTGTGCAAATGGCAAATAATATATACGGTAGCATGTGTAGAGCAGGAGGTAGTGGAGGAGGTAGACTAGAATCAGGACAGAGTTCAGCAGGATAACAGTAGCTGGGAAGAAACTGTTCCTAAGCCTTCTGGTGCGGGAATGAAGAGACCTGTACTGCTTGCCTAATCGCAAGGGGGCAAACAGTTTGTGGCTCGCTGTGAGAGATCCCTGATTATTCTGTGCAATCTCCGCAGAGCATCCGTTGTACCAGACTGTGGCCCAGTCAGGATGCTCTCGACCGTACAGCAGTAAAAGTTTACCAGGATGTTTGCAAAAAGGCAGCCTTCTTCAACTTCCTTAAACAGTAAAGGCGCTGTTGTGCCTTCTTCACCAGGCTTGAAGGACCAGTAGAGGTCATTGGAGAATCAGCTGATTTGAAGCTACATTTGATGCAAAACTATTTGCAAATGCATCCCAGGATCCACAAATGTGTAACCCAATCCACAAATGTGTACATAAATCTGTAAATGTGTTTATAAGTCTGTATGTGTGTAGACCAAAGCCTGGCCTCTCAATTAGCTGTCTTTTTACATGTGACTTTTGCTACACTTCTCCCGTGGCAGCAATTTGTAAATGTGTGTGAGAATTTGCAAATGTTTGTGGCAATCTGCAAATGTGACGATCTGCAAATGTGTGTGAGGATTTGCAAATGTGTGGCAATCTGCAAA
>JACXGK010007120.1:0-16718 GCA_016801125.1 Novumbra hubbsi | reverse complement strand
TCTGTCCATCTTCCACTCGTCAACTTTACCCTCTTCTTCCAATTCGTACTCTCAGTCCATAACAGCTCGTTTTCCTGTCATCTGACTCTCCCCCTCCCTTCTCCAGGTTCAGCTTAGGGAGTATGTTTTTGAGTCTCGCCACAAGCCGGTGTTCGGAGAGGAAGATGTGGTCAACATGTTCCCGGTGGTCAAACACCTCTGCCCGACCGCCTCAGATGCCACGCGGCTTATACAACACTCACAGGCTGCCATACAGCAGGGTAACCACGGGATCACCACACAAAGACACAAGCACACATACAGGACAAGTATACCATGTTTGATCTATGCTGTGTGTGTGTGTGTGTGTGTGACCCCCAGGTCTCCTGAAGGAAGGTTATGTACTGATAAGTCAGGCCCTGTCCCTGTTCAGCACTGTGTGTGGTGTCCTGAACCAGGATGTGTGTATGTGTCTGCGTCTTCTGGGAAGACTCTGCTACATCATGGGGGACTTCAGTGAGGTAGACAAAACCAGTTTCTCCCGTTAAATAGGACCAGATATTGTAACTTCACTCCCCATTTTTAAATGGCAAATACAGAGACCTCAGCTATATGCTTTATGTGTGTGTGTGCGTGGCTTTGTGTGTGTGTGTGTCTTCCACAGGCTCTTTGTCACCAAGAGAAGGCGGTCTTGCTCAGTGAGAGAGTGTTGGGGATTGAGCACCATCAAACCATTGAGGAATATGTGAGTCATTTTACGCGTTCAGTTTCCCCTGTGTGGCGATGGCGCGTAACTGGTGATTCATGTGGCAATTCTGATTCCCTCACTTTGTGTCAGACTCACCTGTCTCTGTACTGCTTCGCTGGGGGTCAGCCAAGCACGTCTCTGCGTCTGCTGTACAGAGCTCGCTACCTCACCCTCCTAGTCAACGGGGAGGACCATCCGCAAGTGACACTGCTGGACGTGAGTCAACTCAAACACTGTCTGTCTGCTTAGAGGTCTGAGAGAGCATTCATCTTTTCCTCTGTTCGTTTCCTCATTTCCTTGATGGCAATGACTGAAAAGAAATGAGAGGTTATTTAGAATTTGCAGTTGAGAAAGTAGGGTCAGTGTGGAATACAGTGTGGAATAAAGGCTTTGGTGTCTAATATAGGTGTCAGTGTTGAATATAGGCGACAGTGTTTAAATTTGGCATCACCGTTGTATATAGCCATCAGTGTCCAGAATAGGGATCAGTGTTCAATATACGCATCAGTGTTAAATAAAGGCATCAGTGTTGATTATAAGCATCAGCGCTGGGTATAGGCTTCAGCGTTAGTTATAAGCATCAGTGTTCAGTATAGGCATCAGTGTTAATTATAAGCATCAGTGTTGGGTATAGACATCGGTGTTAAATATAGGCATCAATGGTCCAGATTGTTGATGTTACAATAGGAGTAAATACGGAATTTAGCTGTTTGTGGGGAATATAAAGCGCAGTCCATAAGTATTTGGATGACCACACACATTTTGATGTTTGGAGTCTGTAATCCAGCACTTTAGATTTGAAATGTGGGATTAAAGTATTTGTTGTCAACTTTACTTTGGGGTCATTGCCATTCATTTCAGACGTTTTTAACAGCAAAATGTATTATTTATTTAGCTGACACCATTTTGAAGAGCTACTTAATGTGCTTAGAGTGCCTACATTTGTTGGAACTAGCTAGTCTAGTCTTGATTCTAGGCTTTGCATATGGATTGTTTCACTAATGTTCGACAACACAAGCCCCAAAAAAGTGTCAATGCAAGTCAAGCTAGCCATCATGATGCAGACAAACCTGAATTCGGGGAGTTAATTTATTGTGCATGTTTATTGCATGTTTATTGACTTAGTTAAATAACAGATGAAATAAATCACAGTCTAATACGGCTTGATTAGTGCATGTTGGGTCTAGCGCTCCTTGGACTGCTGGAGGATGACCTCTCTCTGAGGTTCCTGCTTGATGCCTTCACCTTCTCCTCCAGATACCATGGCTCAGCGTCCCTTAAATACGCACACAGGTGAGCTGAGACCCTCAGTGAGACACACAGATGACATGCGAACCCCAGAACACTGATTTGATGCGTTATGAAAAATAACCTTTCGCTGTACCTTCCTCCCTATCTCTCTCTCCCTCTCTCTCTCTCTCTCTCCGTCTCTCCTTCCATGCCTCCCGGTCAGTAATCACCTGTTGGCTATGGCGTACGAGAGGAAGGGAGAGTACCGCTCAGCTCTACGGCACGAGAAGGAGGCCTACTCCATATACAGGGCCCAGGTTGGTGTTGGGTCGGACCGTTCCCTTACTCATGTGATACTACGGGGATTAACACAGCAGTGTGGACATGCATTATTAAGGCGGGGCTTTTCTTCATGCTCTGTTGGGCTCAGCCCAGATTCAGCGCGCGTTGTTTGCGTGTCTCAAAACGCAGATGGGGCAGAACCACACGAGGGCCCGGGAGAGCTCCGAGTACCTGAGGAGTCTGACCCGACAAGCCGTGACCCTGCGGAGAGCTCTGACCTGCATATGTGGTGGCGGCTCCAGCGCCTCCCTCACGCCGCCCTTATACCAGGTACCACCGCTGGCTACCACGTCTAGCTCGCAGACATCGCTCATGTCTACTTGGTGGAGGGGACACGAAAGGACATTCGGCGACTCGACAGTCTGTGATGTTTTAGGTTTGGCGAAAGGAGAAATGAGAGCGGTGCGGCTAGCCACGGTTGCTTGGTATCTGTCTCACGGCTCCATGCATGTATGCGGCTTCCCTTCTCTACACAGCTGTCTTACACGATTGCCACAGTCAAAAAAAGCCTTAAATAAAAATATTACAACTAAAGTCATTCACCTGTCATTGTCACCGTGCTGGATTGGCTGATAGTGAACAATAGTTACCGGATTAATGTACAGAAAAGTTAGGGGTCACAAAGAAAATGTCCTTATTTTTGAAAGAAAATTTAATTTCTTGTCCATTGTAAATTACTATTGTAGATGGAAATGGCTGATTTTCTATGGAATATCTACATAGGCGCACAGATGCCCATTATCAGAAACCATTGCTTCTGTGTTCCAATGGCACATCAAGTGGGTTTGATTTCAGGATCAAAATGGCCTTCTTGCAAAAGAAAATGCCATATCTCCGACTGGCCAATAAAAAGAAAATATTAAGATGGGCAAAAGGACACATACAGTGGACAGGGGAAAAACTCTGCCCAGAAGGCCAGCTTCCTGGAGTTGTCTCTTCACTGTTGATGTTGAGGCTGGTGTTTTGTGTGTGCTATATAATGAAGTTGCTAGATAAGGACCTGTTAAGCATTGGTTTCTCAAACTTGACAGTCTAATGCATTGGTCCTGTTGTTTAATTGTGCGCTGGGGCCTCCCACTCTTCTTTCTATTCTGGTTAAAGCTAGTTTGCGCTGCTCTTTTCACCCTACTCATAAACTAACTTAATCACTTCCTTAAGCCAATGAGCCAGCCGTTGTTTAGACAGTTGCATACCCAAAGAAACGCGGTAAGACACAAACAGCTGAGGTGTCACTCAACTCTCTGCTGTGCGCCCCATGTAGCATGCCAAAACATGCACCTGGCACAAGCCATTCAGACACTCAAAGAGAGACGGAGAGAAAGCCCACAGCTCCACTTTCTGTGGCCAATTAATGTCAGTGACACTTGATGGCCCCTGATGTGGAGGCTCCAATGCTGCGGTCATTGGCCTAAAGAGGAACCTGAGTTTCTCAGTTGCTCACTGGCTGACAACAAGGGCATTCATTCAAATTCTCAGGCTTGCTACCCAAGTGCAGCAAATGGTGAACCAATTGG
Organism: Novumbra hubbsi; assembly: GCA_016801125.1. Lineage (NCBI taxonomy): Eukaryota > Metazoa > Chordata > Actinopteri > Esociformes > Umbridae > Novumbra > Novumbra hubbsi. The sequence continues at coordinate 12,905 of JACXGK010007120.1, read as the reverse complement.
AGCAGAGCTCCCCCTATGGTGCAGAGTGCCACGAAATGGAATGTTTCCGTTTGTGTGAAAGATGTCACCAAGACTGTTTGGCAAGTTGCGCTTCCTCTTTGAGTCCTTTTCCCTCAAATAAAGCAGAAAAATGCCTTTCAACAAAAAAAATTAACAAGTACACAAATTATAACCAATGGTGTTTCACACATATTTGTATGCTTTACAAGCAGTAGGAAGGTGAATAATCCACCAATGTCTTACCTTAACCCAATGTCTAACCTTAACCCGATGTCTAACCCTCACCCGATGTCTAACCCTCACCTCTTTCTGCCTAGTTACCCGCTCCCAGCATTCCCATGGTCCTTCAGCAGCTCAACCTAACCTGTGGGATCGTCCTGGTACCCCTCAGGTGAGTAAAAACACACTCCCATCGGAATCCTAATCCCAATGCTAAATCTCAGTTTGTGTGCAGGCTGAAACTGGAGTGAAGCACGGAGCTAAGTGTGCATGATTTAGATTTAACGTGAAGTAGGTTTTAAAAAAAAAACAATTTCACTCAAATATCTCTGTTATGCCACAGAAACAACACTCTTTTTCAAATGGGTGCAATTGAAAATGATGTATATTCAGGCCTTTTTCATTCATTTTATTTAATTTCATTTTAGTATATCTTCCTAAGTGTGTTTTTGCAGCTTGTCATGAATTCATCACAATTAGGCTATAACCCTACTAAATAACATAGGTTGCCTGCTTTATGTTACAGGTTGTGGAATGTTGATTGTGTCTAACAAATCAATGTATTCAGTGAATTTAGATTTTTCTCCTGGGTCATTTTCAATGGTCAAGCCCAGGATTAACAATGTCAGTGGCCTTGACTGAGTGCAAACGGTCTTGCTAGCAAGCAAGTAAGATAGTGCTAGTTATGAAAAGCCATTGACCGGCAATACTGTAAGCATTTCTGACCTTTGATCGGACACTGGCATAGCAACAATGCTTCACATTTGCATGAAGTTAAGCTTGGCTGTTTTTTTCCATCTCCCCTTACTTAGTCTTTTCTCCCTGTCTCTGCCTCCCACCTCTCGTGCCCCACCCCCTCACCTCTCCCCCTCTTCCACCTCCAGCCCCAAGGACCTGGAGGATCTAAGGGGCCAGATAAAGGGGAGGGGCCAGGAACTGGAGAACAAGCTACTAGGACATGAGGACTAAAGTAACAGACAACAGCAACTTTTTCTTTTCTGGAGGATTTACCGCAGATTGAACATGTGGACCTCTAAGATCTGGTAAAGATATATTAGTTAATCACGGACACGTGAGACCTCACATTTGTAAGACAAAAATTCTGAAAATTGGTCAACAAAGAGTAAAACTGACGTCAACAGTCCTTTTACCATCGATTCATTTAAAAAGGATACTGAATATGAACCTCATTGATGCAATGTGAACGGCAGCCATATATTGCATCTGAGCCGTAAACAACTGTATATATAGGGTTGTGTCCCAATGTGCTTAGTGTTTACTTTACTTGTTACCTTGTGTTTTGATCCCTAACATTTAACCTCTGATCTCAAAGGACTCTGAAAGGATTAGATTGTTAGGTCATTCCTAAGTCTGTAGGAATGAATTCTGACGAGCATAATAATGCATGCCGTGTTTTCTGAGTTATGTTACAGATGTGTTCATAACAAGGAAATGTTTAACAAGTAAAACAGAAAAGACACTCTTCAATCGTTGAACTATAACAGGCATGATAACATTTTGATGCAATTTATTGTGTTTTACTATAAAGACCAAAAACAACAATGATTACTTGTAACGAAGAACAAAAACACGCAAATGCCTGTCAGAGGTGTGTTAGGAAGTGGACCAAAACGCAGGCGGTTGGCTAAAGATGCTCTTTATTCCTTCAGGATACGCACTCGTAGTCGAAAACTGACTACGACCGTATACACATAACAGGAACAATCACGGACACAGAGACACGACACACAGGGGATTAAGTAGCCAACTACATTAGATGCAGCTGGCGGGTAATCAGGAAGGGTGCGTTCACGAGACATGGGAAAACAGGACAGACGAGTACAATGGTGACTAAAAGGCCGGCGCTACACGATACGGAGAAGGCACGGCATCAGGAGGCGCCGTGACAATGGCTTATAAATAAATACGTTTAAAGGCTGACTTTAGCCAAAAAACACAATAAAAACAGCCTGCAAACCATGTCATTAAACTTAAATCTGCCAGTATGACTTTAATTGTGAAGTTTTGCTTGCATATCCTGTTAATAAACACATTTAAAAAAAGATTTAATGCTAAAACACAAACAAATGCATCAATAAAATATTTATCCACAAAAGTGCAATTTAATAGAGATTTTCTCTATTACTTCCACCCTGTTTCTTTCTTAAGATATACTGAGGTTTAGGCCCTGCTTCATCACAGCAATGTTGTGGAGATATGTGTCTTCCAAATCACGTCCAATGCCATTATGGTTACCACGCTGCTTGCTCAATCAGGAAGTTTACACCAGAATCCTTACACACTCCAGAGAGCAATGAAAGACGAACCGTATTTGAAAACTACCCCCCAAAAACCTGCTTGCCAATTTCACCACACCCCACGGAACCACAGGATAATCTGTGAGCAGGATTTAAACTCTGGTCTGGCGATGACAAAGCTAACCGCAAGGCAGTAACTTTACCAGTGCGCCATTCAGGGGCCATAAATGTACAATTTCTTAATGAAAAGAATATTGAATTCAATTAATGATGGAGTGAGAGGCAACAAGTTCAGAGTATGAGGTTAACTTATCAACATCATTGATAAACCACCAAAGGTCAGCAATGCTCTACTCTGGATACTATACAGTATCTGGTGAGTGTCGGGATTACTTGATTGATAAACCCCTGAGGGCAAACCCTGGATGTCAGTCTCCAGATTAAGAAGGATCGAGTTTGATCGTTTTCTTATGCCTCAGGTTGGCCATTATATGAGCATCATGTCACATTTCATTCATATTTTGTAGGCCAACACATGATTTGACATGTTTAACATTCCATAGCTCTCTGGAATCTTTTCACCTCAAAGTATCACGTGTGTATGCGTATGTGTTTTGAGACTGATTTGAAGCCATAAAAAGTTACCTATATTATTTCTTTAATACTCCTATAATATTCCAGATCATATTCCATGTTCAAAGGGACAAGTGCCTTTAGAAATGAATAATGCATCAAGGTCAGACAGTGTAGTTTTTTTAGATGTATGACAGAATGCACACTGCAGTGCAAAGTTATACTTTGTAGTGTAAAGTCTGGAGATTCTGTATTTCTTGTGTTAAAGGGACACGTTCAACGTTTCAACAGCAGTCAGTAAATTTTTTATTGATACATCGAATCATTTATGTGTTGACACTCTTTAGATGTTTTCAATAGTTTTTTTGTCTGAGTACTGCATTCGCAAACAAAGAAAATGTAATTATCATAAAATGACACATTTCTACCTGGACAAGTGACTTTCGTGTATGGACAAGTGAAAGGTAACAGGAAGGTAGAAGGAATAAATTACATTGGAAAAAACTGATAATCTTTCATTCACATACGCCCAATGTAGGCCACCTGGCTGTTTTTCTGTGGTAAAGAGAGAAATATATAGAATGTTGTCTTTTGTTATTGTTTGAATAATGGCTAACATCAAATATTTACTAAAATACATATTTTGGATCCAAGTTTTGACATTGGCTTTATAATAAGTAGGACATTCATGTAAGCCTTAAAATCTAATTAAAATTTTTTTGTCTGCCTCTCTATGAGTGGCAATGTTTGCCAACACAGGAAAGCAGTATACAGGAAACCTTGTTAGATAACCCTAACCCTCTGCATTCTCTGAGCAAATCTGTGAGGAGCTAACTCTGCCTGGTTGAGTCAAGACGAAGGAATTAGCATACTTACATTTACATTACCCCTGCTTGGCCTTTCGTGAACCTTTAAAGAAATGTGCGTCCTAAGTATTTGTAGCTAAGCGTCAAGGCAAACCACTCACAAGTCTCAACACCTCCAAAGTGTACCATGTCTGCGGAGCTATAGCTGGCACACGTCTTCATCACTGCCCTATCCATATTCTAGAGTAGCATAGATATCAATGGCCTCTTCTCTGCCAGTCAGTCAGGGCAGAACGAAGACACGTGAAACTGCAGGTGAAACCAGAGTGGCGTGAGACCTGTGAGCACTGGATATTTTAGGATATTTTCTCATCACAGTCAACCTGGTCAGGGGAGAATCCCAAAATACACCATGTCCCCTATATTTTGATCAGGTCAGAAGAAGTGCACTTGTGTAAGGTAGTGCACTAAATCCGTGATAGGCTACCGTTTCAGATAAGATGGCTTTTTTGACCCTCATGTCACAGGAGATTTTTGAGAAGTAGCAGTCTTATATACGATTTATATTGTATATAAGGGTCAAATACACTATAATAATGGTTGCCTTGGCCGCTATCCTGTGAGAAAAAACAAGTTGTCAAGCAGGTTAAGTAGTGCTAGGTATTTTCAGCTAATCCAGGCTTTAATTGATTGCTCGCCTCACAACACTGCTTTGACTTTTCCTTAAGTTCAGCTTTTCTAAACATTTATCTCATCCTCTCATTCCTCCTGTCAAGTTCTTGTGCCTTCCTTCTATAAAAAATTAATTAGGGAATATGTTTCACAACATGGGGCTGATGCACATTGTTTCACGGAAGTATGAGTTTGTTTACTCTATTCTTTTATGCATCACCATCCTATTGAAACAACAGCCTTTGACATGATCTGGTTTCTGTTTATTTTCTCATTCAAAGTGAAAATATGTGTTTATCTTCTTTTTGTATACAGTAACATGAAGTAATGCTGTCTTGTGTGTTGACCTTGTTTTTTGTAAACAGTACATAAAGTAATGCTGTCTTATGATTTCGTCAGTCTAAAGAAATTCCTGTCATTCTTATACCTCCCACCTCACCGGAGTTCATTACTGTTGGACTACAATGCCAACAGACTTTCACAGCTTTTTGGGAAATAGACACAATTTTATTGCCCAATAGACACAAATTAACATATTTGTTTCATGCCTAATTGCGCAAATAGATTGTTTGGGAATCTTTTATTTTTTTTTACAAGTTATACACTTTTTTCTATATGATGCATTTGTTTAGCAATAGTTCATGACTGGTAAGCTACCAATTAGGTTCCGAGGGACAAGTTGAGTTGGGAGTTATTCTCAAGCATGTCTTGGAGGCAGATCTACACTGAAGTTAATTCATTGAATTCAATAAATATGAGGGGGGTCCTTATCCACGGGCTAATCACAATACTCCTTTTATCGAGTTAAAAGGCAATGCAAAAGGGAATGATAGCCTTATTTCATCAAGATACCGTGTACAAATCTTCCACTTTAACACCACCAAAGTACCCCCAGACCGACACATTGCCTCCACCGTGCTTGACAGCATTTTTTTCATTTGGTCTGTGACTTCTTTGTGAACACCTCAAACACTTTTTTCCCCAATCTTCCTCTGTCCTTTGTGTTGTTTTGCCCCTCTTTATATTTCATTTGTATTGGCCAGTCTGATACACAGTGGGTAGAAAAAGTTTTTGATACACTGCTGATTTTGCAGGTTTTCCTACTTACAAAGCATGTAGAGGTCTGTTATTTTATCATAGGTACACTTCAACAGTGACAGAATCTAAAACGAAAATCACATTGTATGATTTTTGAGTAATTAATTTGCATTATATTGCATGACATAAGTATTTGATACATCAGAAAAGCAGAACCTAATATTTGGAACAGAAATATTTGTTTGCAATTACAGAGACCATATGTTTCCTGTGGTTGCACACACTGCAGCAGGGATTTTGGCCCACTCCTCCATACAGATTATGGTTCATTAAATGCTATTAAAATTGTTTACTACTGTAAATGGAACAATTAATGCTATTGTTTTCATCATTCCTATCGTATATATGTTCACACACCTCAACTTTTTGCCAATCAGATTTCCGGGCATAAACTGCAGGTTTATAAAAACCCATTTTGAAATAGATACCAGTTAGAACGTACTTTAGTCAATTAGCATTCAGGATTAGATCCATTCAATATATAACGTCTCTGTACAATAACCATGGCGTCAGGTAATTAGGATACAAATAAACAAATAAGCTAGCAGCCTGAGTTTCCATCCTATTTCTGCCCCAATGGCTGGCACACACACATACAAACACACAAACACAAACACCCACACACACAGTTAACCTTTCTAGCCACCACTAAGTTTGGCTCCTGGGTGCTATGTTCCATCTGTAGGCCATCGTATCTGGGGCCCACCTGGGCTAAGAATAGCACAAGTTTCCAAGCCAAATGGTAATGAGGATGAAAATGGTATAAAATGTGTATATGTTTACAACTTTTATTTTCCCCTTATTCACAAACGCAGTTGCTTTTCACAAGAAAGATTGTGTTGACTGAATACGGTCCAGGCAACCGTCTTGCTGTTCAGCCATTTTAGTCTTCTGAAATGGAAAACGGAAGGAGGGGAATTGACAGTGATGTGGAATGTAGCTGGCAGACGCAGTGGTGTGAGGGAGACTGAGTTGTGTTCACACCATCAGCCGGGAGAGAGGATGACACGGCAAAGAGTTCTACCCGGATACAGTACTGCATGGATCATTGATTCACAGTAAAACGCCTTCTTTTTCTCCACTCTTACCCCTTCTAGAATAAGGTAAGGAAGGAGTGGCAGCTGGTGAATGTGGAAGAGAAATCTATCTTCTATGAAATGAGATGGTCCCCCTCCCTCACACGTCTTCGTGGGAATTACATAATCCGAGGTGCCAAAATAAATATGTTGAATAATAATAAATATACATTAATACATAAACCATTTGCAGCATATTGTTTTATTTATTTGCATATAATTTCTCTCCATGAAGCAAACACTGTTTCAGATTGGGCTGTGGCAAGTTTCAGAATGCTTTCTCTGTAGCGCACTCGTGACTCCTCATTAAAACCATCCTCACCTGCCACAATGAATTCACACATTCTCCAACCAATAACACTTTTCCGGCTAAAAGAAAAAAGAGGACTGAAGACTTCAGTTGACAAAGGCCAGGGTTGATTGTGGGGTTGATGACGATGTTGGTGATGACGTCTCTATGGATAAATGCAGTGACTTGCTAAACACATTTGGAGGATATACGTAGATAACATAGCGGGTTCATATCCTTGAGCTGATGACGTAAAGAAACATCTGTTGCTCCCATGTAGCTCAGTAGAGCATAGCGATTGCAAAGACGTTGAAGTAACTTGGAATACGTTGTGCCCTTGAGCAAGCCACTTTGCCTTAATGGCATTGGACAAGAGTGTCTGATGAAATGTAAAATGAAGGCGATATAAGGAAATTTGAAGGAACAGTTAAAAATTGGAGTGAGGAAGAACATGAGAGAATGAAACCCCACTTGAATAGAGCTGTCAGCAGCACACTGACGCAGCAATCTCTCTTCTGTGTGTGTGTTTGTGATTGTATTTTGTGTGTGTGTAAAGGCTAACGAGTTCACCTTGATCTGCTGATGTCTCCAGGGGCCATTTAGGTTAGACCTCTGAAGCATGTGCTGTGCTGTTCTGTCAAACTGAAGCCTTCAGCTCACACATTAATATTTAATCACACTTAAACTTTTAATTCCAATCTACTGCACGCACAAACGATTAAACACACATACCTATGTAATTGGATCCAAATATGTAATTAGATTTAGATTGGTTCATGATTTTATTTTGAATTGGACGTTGGTCCGGTTGAGACATTATACTGTGTACTGAGAGGGATTTATATGCTAAGGAGGCGTGGGCTACGTCAAATCTGTCCTTTGACGTGGCATTCTCATTGGCCATCTTCAACAGACTGCGTCATTGCGCTACCAGCTGATCCGAGTGAGAAGCCGGGAGTGAGAGATAGGGGTTCGGACAAGAGACCTAAAAAGCCGACCAACCGCTACTTTCAACCGCTGTGTGTAAACCACAAAAAGTAAGGCTTGTCAATATTGATGTTATTTAAAATGATTGGACTATTGGTTTGTGGAAGGTGAATTGTATTTTTCGTTGCTGAGAGGGTTGGGTGAAGGGTGAAACGGACTGATATACGGTAAATCGATGGCCAAGGTGGGGCCAAGATTAGAAAAGTTAAGACTCGGTATTGGTTTACCGGTCGTCAACGTTAGTACCAGGTTACAAGTGAAAAACTAGTTGATGACCCACTTTTAAATAAATGAAAGCATAGTCTTTGCCAGACATTCGCGCTAAAACCGACATTGTAAAAACGGCATTATATTAGGTAACAACTCGCGTTAGATGTAATACAATTGTTTATATCAATTTAAATGGTGATCTCCGTTTATTCCGAAGCTCAGCATTCGACAGCATGTTGCTACAGGGAACACTTTCAACGTCACTCAGGCTATATAGTGCCTAGCAGTTGAAGAGTGTCATCATAAACCATCTTTGGTGTCATGGGAATAGGGGTGGGTCGGAAGCCTCGCAGTCATCCACTCATACCTAAAAGTCACTGCAGAACACAGAGTAAAGTCACATTGATAGATTTTCGCTCACACGAACAGCCATATATTGCGACGTGACAACCTGTATGGCATTCTGGAAACCATCGGGCGGTCAGTACAACCAAAGTAAGTCAAAATAAGCGGCGTTAATCAAAGCTTTTCTCTGAATTTAGAAGTACGCACACTTCGATCCGTGCCAGGACTTTGTCCCGTTTCTCCGTCCAGCGGTCAGCGGATGAAATCTTACATAATCGCTCTCATCTGGGGTTTCACCGCGGGCAGGAATGTGTTCTATAATATCACGAGATGCCTGTTTGTGTGAACTATTTAATCGGCGTGCGTCTATCTGACCCGATGTGTGAAACCAAAGAACTACGATTATATATGCATGCATGTCATTTGTAGTAGGCCTATTGTAAAATATGTGTATTGCATGTGATTTTAATAACCATAATAGTTCAACGAGGCCTAAACCGGACTTGGCCTAGCCGGGAAACACCCATCATTCCTGTCTAGGCAAAATCATGAACAAAATATAAGTCGGTGAAAAATTGCCCTTATTTCTTCCGCTCTATATTGTTCATATCATACCGCTACCATAAAGATCTAGTCTAGTTTATTATAACCCGTTCTTTATGATTAAAATATATTGTAGTCTAAAACTCCCAGCCATGGAGTAAAACTTCACACTCACATCGTAGTTGTCCAGGTCGATTTGTGTCAGACGATTGAGTTCCTTATATATTGGCTGTATGGCTCATCTATTGCGCAGCTTAACATATTTCATTTACAGGGCCTGTTTATAATCCTGTCCGTAACGTTTACAGGACTGAATTTAAACCCCAGCCAGACTTTTGTTCTCGTCCTCTTCTTTCGACGAACGAGACCGGAATAGTATTAGCTAGTCGAGGATGGTTTAGGGTGGTGTGTGTGGGTTGGGGAGGGGGCAGTTGTAGGTTACTGCTCGTGTCTAAAAGCGAATATGAGGAGGTTAAAAGGCAATGCAAACAGACCGGTGGGAAAGTTTACAGGCAATATCCCAGGTAGGCTCCTCGGAAGAATTCTTTCGAAATAAATGTTTGAAACATTTAGTGCAGTTTTCCTCTGGTCATTTATGTTTGTATTTATGTTAATAGTACAGTAAACATCGTTTATCACTTTTAACCCTACGTTTTATACTGTGTTTAAGCATTGGCAGGTGTAGGCAGAATGGAGATTACATAAAAAGCCAGGTTTAAACACCCCATCCAAGATCATCTCTTGTGTAAATGTGTACCATTTTAAATTGAAATTCTGTCTTTTTTTAAAAAAGATTGATGACCCGTTGGAATACTTGCTACTAAACTGCATCATGTATGTGGGTTGAGTTAGATGAACTAGGTCTGTGGTAGGCTATAATGCTTCTTGCGTTGTCTTTATACCATCTGTACTATGAAAGGTACGTCTCCTTGTAGCCTAGGCCGCAAACAGCCACATCCCAGGGTCAACACTGATCTGGCCTTTATTCATAACGCCTCTCATACCAGGAAATCTGCTCTCTGTCTAGGTATTCACAAATTTGACTCATTTGTTCTCATAACAACTCTGTATACTCTAAAACACATCTGTAACTGGGTTCATCGCAGAATGTGTTTCGTACCTGATCATTTTGTGGATTTCCTTTATCCATTATTTAAGGGACATACTACAACACTTTACAAAATGGCCAGTTTGAAAAAAAATACTTGAAAAAGGAACACGTTTTTTTTCTGTTAGAGAAGAATATAGAGGTTATAACAGTGAGTTTAGAAACTCTTAATTACACTTTGGGCCAGTAAAGGCATATCTTGAACATATACAACTGTGCCAGAATGTAGTCCAACATTGACCATATTATTCAAAATTCCACAGTGTACTCAACATTTGTGTACATGTACAACATGTCCTTATTTGTATACTGACTGTTTACTGACGTGTGTCACTTATATCCTAGTGAGCTAAGAATGTGCCTTAACAAACCCTTTACGTAACAGGTTATAACATTGATTGCTTCATAACACCTTACAAATTGCTTACGAATACTTTAAATCAACCGTCCGCTGTAAATGACCTGAATGTGGACGCACAGGTGTGTGTGTGTGACTGCGTGTTGGTTGGTCCAGGTGTTCCAACTGTAATATTGGTCTCGCCTCTGCCTAATAACAGCTTGAATAATCCCATGTATTTACTGTATTACGTTTATAGTTTGGTTGAATGTCGGGGACTTCTGAGTCAAGGCCTGAGTCAATTCTGCCTGCCTGTGTGTTGGCCTGTCTTTCTGTCTGTTTGACTGTCACTCTTCCTCTCTGTCTGTCTGTTTGACTGTCTCAAGGTCTTCTCGTTCTTCTGTTCTGTGGCCTTGTCTGGCTGATGATTCACTCAGTACAGGGAGCTAGAGAGAGGAGGGGAAGCTAAAACAGGCGGACAAATCATAGAAGGTATAAACAACAAGAACTGAGTAAAAGGGTGGAAGCACTGGAGGAGTAGAGATCGGGGCAACACAAGGGACTCTAATGGACGGATGGATGACCGTAGTGAAACGGTGGCCTGGGGAGAGGATTGACGAGAAGGGAAGATGAGGAGAGGTTCCACATGCCTGTACAGCCGGAAGGAGGGATGCATAGATGGGGGAGAGTGGGCAGGATAGATTTGAGGGAGTGGAAGAGCCACAGCCCACAGAGGCCACAGCGGACGGATGGAATTTCTGACATCTGCAAGGGGAATGCCAGGAATGCAGGGTACTCCGATATGACCGATGGAATGGGGGAGGGAGGCGGAAAACGCCCAGGAGAAAGTCACGGGGGGAGAAAGACGGGGTTGGAGGAATGGAGAGACAGAAGAAAGGTAACGATCGAGAGCGATGGGCGACCGTGAAGGGCGCTTGGCGAAGGGCATTGAAGAGGACTTTGAGCGTGAACCTTTAAATGGCTGTGACATCCTAATCGTTAAGCAAAAGACAGAAACAAAACCCCTTTTCCATCCCATGTGTCCCGATTGTAATCAACAAACAACAAATAGGCCCGCCTTGTGCAACATTTATGCGACGTTGGTATTTTCTTTCAGTTTTAAATGAACTGTAGCGTCAGTGACATGTTTTGGCTTTGTACACTAGCGCATTGTATTGGAAATAAAACAATGACTGCATGTGAAAAGATCCGAGGGGTATTGCAGAAAAGTGACTCAACAAATGCAGGGTTCCCTGAACATGCCCGGCTTCTCTCAACCTGGGAGTCGCTGAGTTTTGGGTTCCTGAAGAGATTGTATAGCTGTGTTGGTTTACATTAGACATATACGGGTTGTTTACGTTGGATAATTGATTGTGTGGAAAATGTATAACATTCACAAATTATTTTGAATGGTCTGAAAGGTCTGTTAGTGGTCATATCATGTGTTTTATTTTTATTGAACCTTGGACAATGCAGGCTCTAAATTCTATTGGATCTTCTGCGAAAGGTTCCGGACGTTGCGACTGAATAAAATCAAATAGGTGGATGAGCTCTGTGTTTCTTCACTTTCATTGGATAAGATCCACTTAACCTAGTAGGCAGCATGTTTGTCAATGTGTCAGCTCAGGGTTACTCATATAGACGCAAGAAAAATAGACTTGGTTTCTAATAGTACGTGCTATGACACGGTTGACGGCTTACGGGTTCTGGCCTGCCTGTTGTTTTTCCTTTCAGTCCCACGCCTTCTACCTCCAGTGTAAGCCCATTTGATTTAGTGCTAAATGTCAGCTGTCATTTGAGGATATTTACATCCATAAACTGCTAACCTTTTAGGAGTTACAGACTTTTATATATAGTCCCCGCCAATTTTAGGGGTCAAAAATAACTTGACAATTAGGCATAATTTTAAATAAAATGATCATGTTATGAACTTTCTTGCAGCTTTTATACAATCAATGAAAATCATCCCGGTTGATGCTCTGCCATGCCTCGACTGTAGCCCTCGTTGGTTACGGATGGTTTCAGGCCATTTTTGCCTCACCAGTCAGTCTTGTTTTTCTGCCATCAGCAGTTTCATCATCAATAATGACAAGTTAGCCAGTTCCATTGGCCGTAAACCGTACGTGTCCAAAACAAAGCACACCGTGCATGGTAATATTCATGTCATATGTTCACAATGATCTTTTTCTAGACCTCTTGTTTCTCTTAGTGTTCCTCCAGGACTATTTTGAGGCCCACTAATGTTTTTGAACCCTGCAGTCCAAGTTCTGTAGTCCGGTTGGCGAAATCCTCACGTGTCCCTGACATGAGGGACAGTTCTTTGTTGCTATATTAATAAACTTGACTTTGACATTTGTTGGTTTCTTTTTCTTCGTCATGACAAG
>JACXGK010007119.1:0-26402 GCA_016801125.1 Novumbra hubbsi | reverse complement strand
GGGGGGCCCTGGCACAGCCAGCTGTTCTTAAACATGATTCACCGTGGGGGGGCCCTGTCACAGCCAGCTGTTCTTAAACATGATTCACCGTGGGGGGGCCCTGGCACCGCCAGCTGTTCTTAAATAATAATAAATCCAATAAAAATGTAATTAAAGAAGGCAGTCCATAAGAGAAGACTAACTGATCTGGAAATATTCGGTTTGGAGAAATAGTTTCAAGATCTATTCTGTGTTAACTTTTATAGGAAAATGCTCAGTGTTGATATTCTTTCAAAGGAAGGGTGCACAAAGTACTGAAAAACAGGTGTCAATAATTAGGACACTTAATTGTTAGTAGGTTACTTTTATATATTTACAAAATGCCTAATTGTGTTTAATTTCAATGAATTATTCATGAAGTATAATCTATTCTGCGTGTTGGAAAACTACAATATATACTTGTGTTGTTTATAGACTTTTTTATTTATCTGTTTCCTTTTTAAGTATATGGGTCTAATAACTTAGGAGAACAGGAATTTCATTACTATTAGTAATAACATTTATAAGAACTCTACCTTCACAAGATATTCTTCATTGAGAGGAAAATCACGAGACTTATTCTGTAGCTGTTTTACCCAGTCTGTAGATGGAAGGAAGAGAAAACATAGTAAACAACAAAACGAGTAACTACATTTTTGCGCAATTGCCAAGAAATGTACTTGACACTTTTTAGTTTTCACAATGTTCTTCAGTTCATCATTAAACGAAGGCCTGTGCAGATTGAACTTTGTTTCACCAATCTTTCTAATTCCAATGCCTATTAAGCTGAAAGTTCAATTGTGGTAATACATTTGGATAATACAACGGTTATGTTGATTATTACCATTTAGCTAATAATAAACTGTAATTAATTACTTAAAAAAAAGTAAGAAACCTAACTTTAATAAAGGCTACCAGGATTTGATCCAAGTTGTTGTAACTTTTTGACATTTTGGTATGATACATTATTGTATTACAATAATATATTTATTTAGTCTTATAGGTTATAGGCTTGGTCTGTGTTAACCTGTACAAATCTAGAAATCTTGAGATTGTTTGTCAAAATGTTTTTGCGTTAGCGTTTAACAGTTTTAATGAATGCATTTTGACAATGTTAATTAAGCTTCTGGGTGGGGAAGAAGTAATCAATCTCTTCTTGATGATTATGACTCACTGGAACTTTATACACTGCTCATAGAAACAAAAGGAAAACGTGTTCATCACATATACCAGGAGATGAGGGGTTACACAATGAGAGCTGGACAGGGGCTTAATCGGCTCCTTTGTGCAAGGAGGTACAGGAAGAGCACTGCAAGAGACCTACAAAGTGACCGCTAGACGTTGTCTGGAGTGCCTGCAGACATACGGGGGAATGTGATTTTTATTGTTTACTTTAAGTGTGAGTTTGAGTCCAGCCCTCAATTAGTTGGTGATTTTGGTTTCGGTTTATGTTGTTACGTCATTTTGTTTGCAACAAATTGCACAATGTAAAGTATGGATATATGTTGTTCTTCAAGCCCCGATGTGTGATTTAAGTGTTCCCTTAATTCTTTTGAGCAGTGTATGATTTTAAACAAATAATCCCAAAAATAAAGTCAGAGTAAAAAGATGAATAAATACATTAAACAATATACTCACTTTGTTCAATATAGTGATGAGAATTGCATCCCGCTTTCCTATTTAAAGAATTATGAGAATTTGATTTGGTGTGCATTCCACACAAGAATCAATACAAGAGGTGATAATGGAAGTGATAATTGTAAATGTATCTTATATCAAAATACCCGAAACAGCGGGTTATGGTATGCCACTTACTGCTTTGAAGTGTTTTCTATCACTGAGTTGCACACATTTTCATTAGAATTTATAAGCACACTAGATTATGGGTGCTTAGTACAAATTCAGATAACAATACGACACAGAAGTAATGAAATCAGATTTTAGTCACTGATCATTCAAAATGTAATTACCAGCTGTTGTCCTGAGAGGTCAGGTCAGGTGTCATCTTTGCCTCAACATCCGTCACCACCATTTCATTCACCCGCTTGTGCTGTTCTGCCGCTTTGCCGTTATTCCAGCAGGGACATCGGCAGCACCTGGCCTGTAGGAGGCGCTGTGTGATGGTCTGGGTTGGAGGTTTGGCAGCAGCCGGGCCACCGGTCTCCCGGGTTCCCCAGGACACATTGTTCATGTTGACCATGGAGTAGATGGTCAGCAGGAGGTAGCCACTGGGGATGGTGATGAAGTAGAGGAGTCCATAGATGACCAGATGGAACTCCTTGGGGTGGAGTCCTGCTGTGATGACGTTCATCAGAACCATAGCGATGATAAACAGGCCGCTGGGAGTCCATATGGTCTGCTGTTCAACCATGTTTCCTGAGAATAAGAAAAAGAATGACAGAGAAAGACACATTTGTAGTTTTGTTTTCCGGCATGGATATGGAGGTTTGATATTTGGTTGACTTGACAGTCTGGAAGTTTGTATCCTCGAGGAAGTCCTAGTTTATGGCTTTCATTTACCTATGATGGAAAGAGCAGTCGCTATCATGAGAAAAGCGTACACGACACTCAGGACAGCTGCTATGGTGATCTGTGTGTCAGACTTCAGCTTGAAGCACAGAATAAGATATATGACAGGAGGAATCACAGAAAGGAACAGAGCGAAGTTGGCGTCTATGTTTAGGATTAACGTCAAGCATCCTGAAAAAGAGAAAGTGAGAGAAAGTTGTGTTTCAGAATGTTTATATCCTCTGAGATCCCAATAACAAACTGGATCAAAGCTTAAGTTGTTTCTTTGGGTACCTGAGATCATTAGGCAGATGGTGGCTGGTCCCAGGACTGAGGCAGCCATGCTGATAATCTGGTAGAGGATAAAGGGTTTGGAGATGGAGCTGTTCCTCTGGGAGGTCAGAGACCCTGATCCCAGCAGGTCAAGGGTGTTGGCCATGGTGGAGGGACCCCAGCGTCGCCTCTGGTTGTAGAACTCCTTGAAGTCCTGAGGGGCATTGGTGTAGGCATCTGATGCAGCATTGTACTCCACCCTCCAGCCCTGCTGCAGAAGGAGGGTACACAGCCAGCGGTCTTCCCCTGTGACAGACCACAGAGGGTTAACCTCCTGTAGAGGATAGAGTGCTGTTGGGTGTTCTGGTCTAGACTGTGAACAATGATTTACCTTGATCGTACTGCACATGGTGGCCAGCCTCAGTGGCCTTGGTGGTGTATCTCTTCATGACATTGTCGTCCATGAGAGCTGCACCTCTGAACAGACTGAAGCATCCGGGACTGCAGAGCACACAACCAAACACATGCTCTGCGGTCTTCTGAAGCCAGTGGCCCACTGCATACTCAAACTTCTGATACCAAACCATAGGACCTGGGGCACAGGAACACAATGACTTATTGTACGTTTTATTTTTGGAAAATGCTTCTAATATTTGTTACATTTGTCCGTAATGCCTGAGTATATTTTTCATGTACTTTATACTCTAACTGCCCATAATGTATACAGTATATAATGTATATAGAGTATAATAAAATTGTATAAATCCAGGTTTCGATTTAGATGGGCTCCGTTGGTACGTAAATAAAATATTCAATTAAATCCAGCCAATGAGCCAGCTGCTTTGTTTAATTGTGGCTGACCATCAACCGATCCTTATGGTAACGGCACGATTTACACGAGAGCTTCACCTACCTGTACCAGTGGGATGGATCCTTCCACACGCTGCCCCTACATGTGGGTAGAGTTTCAGTCGGTCTATCAGGAGCATGACAGCAGAAGGCTGGAAGTCTGTGTCTCCGTCCAGAGCCAGGAGGTAGGTATTGGCCTTTTCTTTCTAAAATGACACAAAAGTATTGAATTTGTACTAAAACCATTTTGATAGATTGTTTTGTTAGTTAGATGTATTTCTTTACGAATTGGTTTCACCATTTCACCAAATATGTTTCAGTCCATTCTTGATTTAAGATGATTATAGACCCAAAAGAGGAATATTTATGTTTTTTGTCCCATTAGGTATTGGCCTTCTCTTTCTAACAGTGTTTAGTAAGGTAACACTTTATTTAAAGTGTAGCGTAATACAACATCTGTCATGACATATTGTGTATTTCGACATGTTTATCGTGACGTAGGTTGATTATGGTATTGGTTGGTATTAAATGACCAGTCATTGAAGTCTTGCTCCTGGAATGGTTTAGAACTGATGTTTTGCGTACGTTACCTTCGGAAAGTATTCAGACTACTCTGTATGTTCGCCAACAGTCTACACACAACGCCTCACTAAGACTTAGCACATATACACCTATATGCAAACACACAGACATTTGAAAAAATGGATTGGAAAACGATTGGCAGAGATTTGTAAAACATGTTTTAGTTTTTTTACTATGGGGTTTTGTTTGAAGATTTATGGCAAAAACGTGCTCAATTATACATTTAGGGAAGGGATCTGGATACTTTCCGAAGTTTCTGATATGTGAGCAGTAATGACTTTTTGGCGTATTGATAGTACACTTCTGATCCTATTACACAGACACAGTATATTGAGGAAACAATTCTTCAAATACTACTGATAATGTTGTATTGTTTGTAATTTTTACCTGCATCCTTTGATTTAATGCCCATTCATCTTCACCATCTACATATTTCTTGAAGTACTTCCGGGTGAGTCGCCATCCAAGAATGTAGTACAAGTACATAATCTGCAAAGAAAACACTGTGTGAACTGAATAAATAACTAGTGTTGTGTAATACAACAGAATCATCCATCTTCAATCATAGTCATATTATATTCAATGAATTTGTAGCTTTATGAATGTCTGTCAAAGATATATAGGTTTGGGTCTTTCATACATGCCAGAGGAATAACCTTTTGGCACGCTTAGAACATCACTAGCAACTGGTACACTTGCAATTGCTGCATAGTTATGTAATAATCACAAAAGTATATTTCAGATACATACATACTTGTCAAATTATGAATAATCTTATCCAACTAC
Source organism: Novumbra hubbsi (assembly GCA_016801125.1). Lineage (NCBI taxonomy): Eukaryota > Metazoa > Chordata > Actinopteri > Esociformes > Umbridae > Novumbra > Novumbra hubbsi. Next base: position 21,386 of record JACXGK010007119.1, on the reverse strand, counting down.
AGTTGCTGCTGATCCGACCAGCAGACCGTAGCTAGTACCTTTCCACTGTGCACACAGTTAATCAAATGATCTATTGCCTTAATGGTAAATGTTCAAATGATAACATTACCAGCAACCCAACTATTTATCTTATAATTTAAGCCACTTTAAAGAAGGGCAATTATTGTTGCCAATGACTGTACTATTAGCATTCCACCTAATTAGATATTTACTACTTTCTAGCTACTTGTTGGATACAAGTCTGGGCAAGTTATTAGTGAGCGAAATATTTTCAAATGAACTAGCTAATGGATATTTGCTAGCTAGTTAGCTACTTATTTAGTGACTAGCTAACGTACATGTTGCATCCATGCCATGGCGTGTTACTAGTAAATTAAAGGAAATATTTTCCAAAGAGGTTTGACTTTTGTCATCGTGGCGACTCCTTCGTTTTTCAATACACCGATCTTACTTTACTGTGGAAGAGTAGAGCAGGAGCGTGCGCATGTTCTGATGGCTGGTTCTGGTGAGGGTAGCAATATGTTCAATCAACACTAGAGAGTGTGCTTAGGGTTGATATGTGGAGGGACTATGCAGCACTCCAACACACAGATGGGATGGTTTATCGCTGCAGAATGCACTGACAGTATCACAAGAAAAGCACCCCAACACCAACACACCACCTCCTCCGTGCTCTAGTACTCCAACTGTCCTGGCTGTTGCATTTCTATGTATTTCTATGTAGTTCTGTTGTTTGAATTATTTGTGTTCATTGTTTTCACTTGCGTCTATTTTCGACTTTGCGGATGTCTCGATTACCCCTGACCATGTTAATTTCCTCCGGCCCTAGTTTATCAATGTTTTGATGTGATACATACAACTACATCTTTATTTCTGTGGAAATAAATGGTGCATTGCCAATCATCTCACCTGAGACCATCTCTTCTTGTGCCGGATCAGTTGTTTGTCCTTAAAGTGCACCATCAGCAAGTTTCCATTAGGGAGGATGAACTCAAGTCGACCTCCATAAGGGGTACGCAGAATCTTCTGCCTCGGGAGGATTTGGCTCTCCCTGAAAATGCCTGAGTCCACCTCATTGAAAATTCTAAATTGTAAAGATGAAATTATGGAAAGTTTACACGTAATTATTCTCAAGTGCTGGGAGTGAAATAAAAGAAAGCTGATCACACCAGCAGTAGATTTTAACACGCGTTGTCGCAGCCCCCCCCCCCCCACACTAAACCGAGTGTATTATGAATTAAATAAAATAAAATCAGAAAGAGTACATTTCTTTTTTAATATGCAGGACGTGTGTAGACTTTTAAGTCGGTGCACATTGATCATAAATTGTGAGAATTTGCTGCGCTGTTTACCTGTAAACCTCTCGGATAACCTCCACCAGGTCCTCTGCATATTCGTTAACATGTCGTTCTTTACTGCCTTCCACGTCTTTAAAAGCATCGTCAAAGTAAATGTGGGACTCAAATTTCACATCATCGGCGTTGTCATTTTTTGGCCTGTATTTGTCCAGCCTGGTAAAGAAACAAATAAACATTTCAGTAAATACTTTTTAATTCCACTTGTTTATTCCGTCAATTGTTCATTGAGTAAAAGAATGACGCTGTACCTAAACATTGAGATGATAATTTTCATCATTTCGTCATAATTCTCATGCCACATCGTTGCACACAGGTACACTGTGACTGGGTCAGCTTGTATGTGGCTGGAGGAAATGTTAGATTTGTAATTTGACAAAGCGTATATTGCACACAAATAAATAACCACCCGGACCCCACAGCACCTGCAGTAACTCACCGTTTGTTCTTCTGAATCACAAAACGTGTGTTGAGCAGTAGTGACTGTTCCAGAAAGGCCCCCTCATACATCCTGCGCACAAACAGGTCTTGGGTCCTCTCGATTCGCTGAAGCTTGAGGAACCAAATGTACATGGTGCATAGCACCCAACCCAACCACCAGCAGAGTGCGCATCCAATGGAAAACCCAACTGCTGTAAGGTTGGTCATGTTGTTGTTGCAGAGTGTATAGGTGATGTCCATAACTAGCTTTTCATACCAGACATTATCTTGAATTAGGGCGCTGCCACATTTGATGTCGTTGCAGTAGTCTGTCATTGTGTAGTTTGCTCCTCTGGTTTTACTTAACCTCTGGTGGAAGATAATGACAGGAGACAGGAAAGCTGCCAGAACACCTAAGGAGGCCAGGTAAATGGGTAGAAGGAAGCTCCATCTCATGGCGTGCATTTTACAGGCCACGACAACAAACCAGTGGCACAGAGCAGAGGACACTATCTGAATTCCCACCAAGATCCAGATCACCCTTCCCACGTTGTCTGGAACAGATGTCACAGATGACCAGTCTCTACCAGACAGAGGGACGTACGCCCCCACAACGGCTGCAGTCACCAGGATCCGGACCACGCTGGACAGGAGGCCCACCAGATTCCTGGATCTAGCCATGTCTTCAGATATACTGTTTAGGAAGGGGCTTCTGAAGAGGGTGCTGTAGTTCTCCCACCAGTTCAGTGAGACAAAGATGGTTCCCAATATAGCCAGTCCGATCCTGATGTTAATTTCCCTATCTTCTATCACAAGCAGGTGACTGAAAATGTAGAGCATATAGCCTGACACTATGAGAACTATTGAGATGATTGGAGGCACAATAAATCGGCTACTCTTCCTCGCAACGCAATGAGCGACCACCTGGAAGATGGAGGACAGGAGGCTGATGCTGTTCAGCATCATACAGTTGATCACAATTCCAAAGAACGGCATGGACACAATGGTGAGAATGGCCGTCCCCAGCGCCACCAGGAAGTCCACACTCAGAACCTGGAAAATGTAAGAATTAAAATAGTGTTTTGTATGTTAAATGACAAACTCAAGTCGAGATAAGATGGTGAGGGTATAAACCTTGTTGAACTTCACATAAAAAACCTTCTGCCTATAACCAACAAATAGACAAAAGGCTGCAAGCTGCCCATCAGCTCAGACCCTCCAGAGGAGTTACATAACTGGAAGTGAACTTGGCCTTGTAACACTGAACCACACTTCAGGGCACTGGTTGTTCTGACGACTATGTGAGCATTCTGAAATGCTCAAGTCCATGTGCAGACCAGTTGGCAGCTGTCTTCACCGTCATATTCAACCTCTTTAAGACTCTTTAACCATGACTCACACGGTTAATACTGCAATTTGCATGCCACTTTAACAGATTAACAGACAAGACAATCATTCCACATCCCCCTTGCAGTGGATAAGTCAACAACCAAAAGGTGTGAAGATCACAAATCGTAGAATTATCGTAGACACACAAAAAAGAATGATGTGATTAAGGTAGCTTGAAACCACTGGTGCGTACCCATGCTATGGTCTTCTTTGATGGTTTCTGGGAGTCTTTGAATATAATCTTCCACAGGCTTTTGATGAGGAGCAGGACACTTGGACCAATCACTGCAACACTGACACTGAGGAGGGCACATGGCTTTTGGTCTTCTGGGACTGTGTAGGTGGCATTACTTGACAGTGTTATCAGGAGCAGAAAGGATCCCTGCAAAGATTAGAATTTTTAACATGTGTTACTAACTTAGTTAAAAATATATTGTACGGATGTTTGTAATCTGACAACATTTTCTTTGCAGCAGTGCTTTTCTGAAAACATGGACTAAATCAGGGGTGGGCAAATATTTTGACTCGGGGGCCACATCAGAATTTTTAAATTAAATGGAGGGCCACATTTATTTTGTAATTTGTTAATCATAATTGATTTGGAGGCCAGAAATGGACATTCCGTGGGCCGGTTGGGACAGCCTCGCGGGCCGCATTTGGCCCTCGGGCCGTAGTTTGTCCACCCCTGTTCTAATTGGTACTTCCATTGAAAGGTAATAAATAACTTTTACAATACGATAATTATTGTACAATATGCAGTCATGCCAAAAGTAAGTACATCCCCTGGAAAGTTAGCTTTTCTCTACATATTTGGATACATGAATATTTGAGCTAAATCCAACTACTTATTTCATTGGCACAGAGCATATTCTCAATCATACAATGAAGCCCAATGACCTTTTAAAACAAGTCTGGGAGAAACCCTAACCCATGGTGGTGTCAGTAATATGGTCTGGGTCTGCTTTGCTGCCTCAGGGTGTGGCCAACCTGCCATCCTTGAATTAAACATACATTTCATATTGTATGTAATTGATTTCAACTAGTGGGCAACACCATCTATTGAAGGTAGGGGTGTATTTATGTTTTCTGTACTATAAAATGTCATTTCTATGTATTTTTAATGTATAATCTACTATTAAACAAATTATGTTACCATTGTCTGTGAATATGCCTTAGTGTTACAGTAAAGATAATATATGTCCAAAAATAAGAAGGGAGGACAAGTATCCTAGGGGGTATCTATGTATATATATATACATTGTGTGTGTGTATATATATATATATATACACATATACAGTTACAGTAACTTGTAGATATATTATAACCTTTCTTCAACTGTCCTAGTTCAACACTTGTTTGTGAAAATAAAAAATATCCAAGCTGGTGGAGACATGACATTTCTCCAGAAGGGTGTACAATGACATAAGAGGATTTACTATGTCTTCCATGTCTTCGCTATAGGGATAAACGTACGATGCACCCTTACAAGCCAGTTATAGGGACAGACAGATGAGCTAAATCTGACCTTGTAGAACAAGTGTGAATTGTAATGCAAAGCCCGCTGGAGCTTAATCTTTTTTTAATTTTGAAAAAGCCTGTTTTGATCCAGAGGGCAAAATGGTTCACCTTTCCTTCCCATCCCAGTGTCGGGGGGGAGGGGGGGGTTATAAATCATTACTAATACTTTAACTGATCAGCATACTCTTTACAAGACCCAAATTACAATTTAGGGATTCATTTTTTTGTTGTTTAGCTATGATCTATGAATGACATACAGTATTATGTAATATGTATCATTGTACAAACTATGGCCAAAGGATCTCTAAATGTGAAATGTTACTACTGGTTTTGTGAACGCACATTTTGATGAAAACAATGGACATCGTAAAACTCACCTTACTAAATATGGCAAAAGCAAATGCAAAAACGGCCACAATAAAGAAGGACACCCATTGCAGAAGCTTCTCTAGCCTTTGGGATGTCTGTTCATCCTGGATAACTGGGACCTCTCTACACACGTCCCAGGTTTTCCTAAAAGGCAGGTACAATTGGAAAACTTAGAAATTCACTGTGGTTATAGAAGAATAAATTAAAATACATTTAAGCCTTTTAAAACTTTCAAAATGTTTCTAAATAAATAAAACTGAGAATTACAAACATTCCGATTAAGCTGTAAATTAGTGAAATACCTCTCTATATATGTATATATGAATATATATATACACATTTAAAATACTATTTAATACTACTCAGTATGCTTTATAAAACAATGTAAATACCTGAGTTTATGCTTGTCATCCATATTGGTGCTGTTTGCGTGAATCCATACATACATCAGAACGCCCCTCCCCCTGGCTAGTATTTATAGTATATAGTGTCTGGATGTGGGAGGGGATTAGCATGACCTAGGGCCGTATAACTGCATTCAAAACTGTGGAACTTTTTAAACTCCCTGTGCGGTTATTTTATTTTTATATCAAAACCGTTCTGACCACTTTGTGTTAATTTATTGAAGAAGAAAACTGCAGCTTAATTTTCTTCTTTTTTAATCAATTTATCACCTGAGCCTTCTTTGACCTATCATGTTATTGGCCACAATGTTTCTTCTGACCGTATAGGAATGTATTCCAAGCTGCTTCTTTAAAAAGCGTATTTAACATAGTTTTTCATAGTCTGCTGTCCAATTTACTAGTGGTAATGGTAAATTTGTAAATACCGGAAGGATGCACGTTAATGCATTTTGAACTAATTGTGTTAACCCATCAAGCGCACTTGTTACAGTTCTATTCATATCTCCGGATTGGTTCGAGTGAGAAGCTTCAGAAGAAAGTTCTTTGTTTTTCGGGACATTTTGAGCCTGTAATTGAAGCCACATTGCTGATGCTCCAGATACTCAACTAGGTTAGAGAAGGCCATTTTAATTGCATCTTTAATCAGCATAACAGTTTTCACCGGTGTTAACGTGATTGCAAAAGGGTTTTCGAATGATCACATACGCTTTTAAAATGATAAACCGTTGCACATCAGACTACGTGAGTACCCTGACTGTCGGCGTGTAATCTGTAATCTGTCATCTGATACAACGTCCACAGTCAACTGGTACGTCGCTGACCCAAGACCTTTGGCGTTCCCTATCTGAGCTGGCTATGCCAATGACTGGTGGCCGGTGGGCGAGGGCAATGGAACAGGATAAGGAAGTGTTGCAGGAGATTATAGCTGGTTTTAGTCATGGTTGAGTCCTGCCCTTGGCCTGCCAGAGGACATCTTGGAACAGGGAGTGACCAAGGTCAGAGGGATTGGCGATGATCTTTGCAGCACACCTCCTTGCCCTGGAGTAGTGACGGTCCTGTAGAGAGGTCACCTCCTTGCCCTGGAGTAGTGACGGTCCTGTAAAGAGGTCAAATTGCAGCCGTGTACCTTCTCATCAGTTCAAACAGCGTTTTTGCAATGCCCTTGCCACAGTCCGGGCAAATGGTGATGAGTGGAGGACAAACCCTATTATTGCTGTTTATAACTACTTTTTTTTATTTGATGGATAAAATAATGTTTTTTGCTGAAGGAACAGCAGGATTCAAACCCGCTCTGCAGTAGTGCATTGTCAGTGGCGGCAGCAGCTTGAGTGTCCTGTATAGCACTAAAACATTGGTGTGAATGTCAACATTGTCACTGAGCTAATTAGCTTTGGGCGCTGTCATGTGTCGTGTGGCTGAATACACCTCACACTGGTTATAAGGACCAGGTAGATTGACAGGTGATGGACAGGTGACTCTTTGATGTGCTGCTTCTACACCATGTCACACCGTGTTCGGCTAATTGTCGCCATTTGTTCCCTGAAGAATGCAGGTGTCTCGATGACTGATGTGTATACGCACACATGTAGGGTGTGTACATGACAGTGTCATGTGGTGCCCAGGGGAACTAAGAGTCAGTCATCTGTTAGAAATCACAGAACCACTAGTGGAAAAATACAACCTAGCAAAAACGATCCCTGGGTATATAGTATGTATATTGTCAACGGCAGAAAACAATGGCAGCTGATATTGTTTAGTTGCTAAATTACCCTTCTCTCTAACCGGAATTATTATGCTTAGTCTGTTGGTACTAGTCTTAGTCTGTTGGGACTAGTCTCAGTCTGTTGGGATTAGTCTCAGTCTGTTGGGACTAGGATCAGTCTGTTGGTACTAGTCTCAGTCTGTTGGGATTAGTCTCAGTCTGTTGGGACTAGACTCAGTCTGTTGAGACTAGGCTCAGTCTGTTGGGACTAGGCTCAGTCTGTTGGGACTAGTCTCAGTCTGTTGAGACTAGGCTCAGTCTGTTGGGACTAGACTCAGTCTGTTGAGACTAGGCTCAGTCTGTTGGGACTAGTCTCAGTCTGTTGAGACTAGGCTCAGTCTGTTGGGACTACACTCAGTCTGTTGAGACTAGGCTCAGTCTGTTGGGACTAGTCTCAGTCTGTTGAGACTAGGCTCAGTCTGTTGGGACTAGGCTCAGTCTGTTGAGACTAGGCTCAGTCTGTTGGGACTAGTCTCAGTCTGTTGAAGCATCTTAAATCAGTGTCTTAAAAACTACATTCCAATTATTTCTTTTGTCAAAATTTGCCAAAAAACACAGGTTGATTAACTGCTGAATGCAAAACCCTGCGTTTAGCCAAAGAGACATGGGGGTGAGAAGAGAAGCTGTTTGGTTTGCTAAGTAGCAGCTTAACAAGGGGATTTAAGAGGCCAAAAGGCATTTGCCGTCGACAACAAACTACAAAGTCCCCCAAACCAAACAGGCTGAACGAGTACCATCTTGAGTATTCCTCCCTTTGCTGACCTCTCCATATACTTTACAAAAACAACTTCACCCTCTTTGTCATCACAGAAGATTCAAAACAATCTCTTCAAGAGGCCAGACAACTTCCAAAGATTAATCTTCCGTCTCAGTCAGACTCCTACAGATTGCTGCAGGTTTTCCAGAAGGATTTCCTGATATTGGGCTTATTCCATCTTGCCTTGACTCCTGAAAGTTTTCCAAGCCCAGGCTAATGAAATGCCTCCCCATAGCTTTCACTAGCATTCTTTAACATGGGGCTGGTGATCTGAGAAAGATTTGTATTACTTAGTCTTGCAGAACTGACTTGCATGATAGCTGCTTCATTTTGTAAGGTGTTATTACCATTACTAGATTGTGTGGTGGTCCCAAACTATTTGAAGATGAATGCCCTGGATAGGAGTGTCTGCTAAAACATTCTAACATAAAAATATAATGTGCAGTGTAGCACACAGGAGTTTACATTTAGGCCAGGGAAGCCATTGCAACATCTTAGCTGTCTTTAACCCACAATGCTTTGATGTGATGGATATGCAGCCTTTCCTCGTGTCCCTCTTCCATACAGGCCAGACTTGTGAGGCAGAATGTGAGCCAGGAAATAGGTGAGACGATTTCTCCCATCCCTTCCGTGAAACTTCTACCTGGCTTCTCTGACCACCTACTGGTTTACTTTGTTTCATCATACCGCATTTAACATTTTAGTAATTCAGCTGACACTCTTATCCAGGGTGACAGTACATGAATTCTTTCAAGAACCTAGGTCGTACAACCATGCAACTCTGTAGTAGTAAGTACATCCTACTCGATGAATTAGTTATCAAGTCCGTTGACATACTGCTCTAAGGGGAGCTGTGGTTGTAAAATATAATTTTATAAGATATTTTAATGTGCTCCATGGAATGTCTAAGGTTTGGGATATTTCTATTATATCCTGACCCAGACTGGAGCTTTCTCCCGGACTTGTTTCATAAAGTCCTTGGGCTCCATAGTATGATTGAGTGTATGCTCTGTACCATACTGTGAGGCCTTCCAAAAATAGGTGTTAATTATGCTAATTTCACATAGGTGGGTTCTATTGAACATGTGGTTTCTAGACACTCACTTTGGCTGTTCCAAAACCAAACAAGACATCAATAAATTACAGTACAGATTTCTTTATTTATATTTAAGAAAAAGATCTAGCCCATACCTTCTTCCCCCCAAACAACATTATGTAGCCTCTTTGTGCATCAGAGACATGCTTACTTTGGCTTGTGTCAAAACATATTTATTAAATACATTACACATCAGAAGTAAGACACACCGACTAATTCAAGGGTATTTCTCAACTGCATACAGATGGAGCATGTACGGTTGGAGCACGTATGGTGTGAGCACGTATGGTTGGAGCACGTACGGTTGGAGCACGTACGGTTGGAGCACTTACGGTTGGACATTATGCCCATTCAGAGTGCTCATTCTCAAGTCGTGGTCTGCATTTCATTTAACCCTATGAGAAACCAACAACAGTTAAAATCTCTTTTTGGGAAATATTTTTTGGAAACATGTATGATACAGGTACCAACAACTAAACTCTAGTCTAAGCTGTGTTCTCTGACCCAGTCAAGGGTCTAAAATGCCACATGTACAGTACCTGTCAAAGGTTTTGACACACTTGCCCATTCAAGCGAATGGTATGTCAAGGAAAACCAAGCCTTTTCATTTCAAAACCGAGCTTACAGGCATACCTATACCCTAACCCTAACCCTAACCCTAACCCTAACCCTAACCCTACCCTACAGCCAGTTCTCATCATGATAATACTTTTGAGTGAAGAGAATTCATTCTAGTTCCAAAAGCTCAAAGCATGATCTTCTTAACGCCCATAAACTAGCACATGAAGGTGTTGGTTGTCTTTTGACATGACTTTTAGCCCATTAAGCATTCCTGTAGATTTGTTGTCTCTAATTGACTCCTTATTAACCCTTTCATTGTTTTCTCAACGAGCTGGTAGAGCATGTTTTGGCCAGATTATGATGTTTATAGAGAAAAAATGCACTTGTTCTTTTAGGCTTATGCTACACAGTGTTATGGCACTGTAAAGGTACTGTACGTTATAAGGATTTTAGTATATAATTATACATTTGCTATGACCTAGTAACACTACAAAAAGGCAAATAAAAAAAAAACACTGTCTCAATTTAAAATAAAATAAATATAGTTAATGCTAAAGAAGTTTTTCACTTGTGCAAAGGTAAAGTATTCAATTATTTCAAGATGAATGCTTAGATTACTTTGTGTTTTGATAGTTGTATCTTTCCTCAAACAATTATATTAACAAATAAATTATTTCAAATATTCAACAATATTAGTGTAGATATAATTTAGAGTTATTTCTTATAACGATTCTGCATCAGATTCTCCAAAATATACCTAGTTAGTTTTCCATAGAATTTGGACAATAATTACGTTTTGTTTAATTATTTACGTCATTGCATTTTTGCATATTCTTTCAAAAGACGTTTTGGGTAGTGGTGGAAGAATTTTTCTGACTATATATTAAAATAGCGTAGAGGAAGAGACAAAAAAGTCAGTGCAGTTTGAATGGTTAAAATGACATTGTTAGATGGTATTGAATAGTAATTATACAAATGTATGCACATTCCAAAACATGTGAAACAAAGTTGGTTTAGTCTTTCTATCTTGAACTGTTCAAGTAATACTATTTTGGGGTTATTTTGCAAGTTGTGTGCATTTTTGTACTTAGGTGATCTTAGTCTATACCTGCTTAAGCATTTCAAGTTGTGATTGCCAAAACATCTGAAACACTGTTGGTTTAGTCTTTTGAGCTTGAACCGTTTGAGAAATATCATTGAAGGATTCATTGATGTGCAGGTAAAAGGATGCACATTTCAACAATAAAACTCTAAACATGCTAAAGCATTTTATGTTGGGAGAGCCAAAATATGTTAAGCAAAGTTTGATGTTGACGTTTGACTGTTAATGTGACCTGTTGTTCTATTTGTCTTAATATAAAATACATGATTCCGTAGAGAGACTGCTACTGATACTCATCTCTCGAATGCACTAGTCTCCGGCAGGCTCTCAGATATCTGGCAGGCCTTTACTTGTTCCTCAGTTTCAAATTCAAGACACAACGCATCTTTGGATTTCCATCAGTAATGAAAATGTTGCACTAGAAATAAGACTGTAAAATCTTAGATTGTCAATGTCTACGTTAATTGAACAGGTGTGATTGTACTTCAAGCTATTTTTCCAGCCTGACAGTAATTTCAGTGCCCAGCTTTAAAGTGGTTCTGTTCAAGGGGGATTAACGAGTGGGATTGCATGATATTTTACAATTTTTGTCAAACCTGTCTGCTCTGTCTTCAGGGGAATTAATTATGTTGTTAGACAGGCTATGAAGCTCTCCGTTTTGTATTCAGCTATTCAGTTTTACTTGATCTGGACACATTTCCCACCACATGCTCTACAACAGGCTGCAACTATTTGTTTAGGTAAAGCCAACGATTTTCAAACGACAGATTTACAGCAGAGCAGAGAACAGGTGTCCCCTGAGAAAGTTGTGTTTCTGTTCACCCCTCATTTTACAAAATAACATTTACAGATATATTTAGCTAGTTTTTAAGTATTTTTACAAATAAGAATATGACATTGACCGCCTAACAAACAAACAAACAAGATTGAACATCCTGTGATTGTGTCTCAATGCAATCAAGGAATGCAGTCTGTCTTTTTGAGCACGGTGGCATTCAATGTGCAGAGTAGAATAAAAGAAAGACTATTATAGGTTTCGTTTTATTTTCCCCTAATGTCTCTAGCATTATACACCGGTATGATTTTGGGACGCTTCTCCTTTGCAGATTTTCTCCTGGTTGTTCAGGTGGTTTGGATGACTCTTGTGGATTAGAAAGGCAGGACTGACAGGCTGTAAGACTGTTGATCCAAGGTTGCTTTGGCCTTGTTCTTGGAATCTTGAAGCTGTATCTTGGTCTGATCTAACCAGAAGACCTTTTCCCACCACCCAGCATCTCATTTGTTTAAAAGTCTGCCAATCAAGGTGGTTTTTCCAGCCCACTCCACGTAAAATGTATTTTATGACCATAAAATAGAGGTTTTCAATTTCTTGACCTTCTCTGTCTGTGTGGAGAGAGAGACATTAGCAGGTGTGGCTCTTTTAAAGTGTTAAATGTATTTTGTTCTGTCTTTGTACTGTCCCAATCCGTTCTGTATTATGTCATGTTTGAGTTTTCCTTTTGTGATGCTAAGCAAAAGTAGATGTTTTTTTTTTGCCAGTAGCAAATCGCAAATCTACAAAGAGAATAAATTCTCATATAGGTTGAAAACCCATAGTTGCAGCTTTCAATTGCTGTGCTCAACCTCAATATTGTAGTATTGTAGAGGTTGTAATTATATAAACTAATTATGTAATGATATGTTTAAATTCTAATGATTGAATTTGGTTGAGTGGACACACTCCATGGGATACAGGACACTGCAGGAGACCCCATCTGCTCAGATCTGGAAAAACCTGTTATCGAACCATATCAGAACTAAAAATATAAATTGGCATGGTAAATAAGAATTATAGTATTTTGAATAGTGAACATTAATATTGAATAGCCTGAGAGACCCATTTCTTTATAATTCCAGATAACTGTGAATTTGACAGTTGAAAGACATCTTTGAAAATAATACTGAATTTAAAATATTGCATTTTACCAGGTATAATTAACATGTAATTGCTAGGTGTTTTTAAGTATTTAGTATTTAAGATTATTTATTGGGGAGGCAGGCTGGCCAAACGCTAGACTTGATTTTTTTTGTAAATGCAGCATCAAAATCAATGTAAAACAATTTCTGCAAGACTCTCTTGTTGTATTTAAAAGAAGGTTACAACACCCTCTGTGGTGTGCGAGGAGGAATGTGAGGCAAAAGGAAAGAAACAAAACGTAACATACGATCTTAGTAATTTTACTAGATACGAAAAAACAGCAGCATAACAATAATATCCCGTAAGGGGCCGAACAAACAAGGAACTAAAACAGAGGAAATAAAGACAGATCACGTGCAGGTGTGTGTGTGTTGCCATGGTCTCCTGCCGGCAGTTGGTACCCGCGCAAAAGGAGCGCGGGGGAGGAAGAGCACACGCAGCGCCACGCGGAACAGCCGTTACACCCTCCCCTTTAGATGCTAAAGCCGGATGTTCTTTGTAGCTCAGTTGGTAAAGCATGGCGCTTACAACACCCGCCGTAAGTTCAATTCCCTTGGAGGACCATGTCATATATGTAGTCTTTCACTACTGTAAGTTGCTCTAAATAAGGGTATCAGCTAAATTGATGAATGGCAAAGAATATCTACCGCATACAACTGATGTCAATGTGCAACTGTTTACAGAATATCCTCCACTGACAGCATTGCCCATAAAACGTGTTATGTTGCTGATGGTGCAAAATGATTTGACAGCATCCCAGGCATGGATGATGGACAGGAACAGGTTCATTGAGTAAGCAGTGTCAGGCTGCCATCTAGTGGTTTAATCTATGGTACGATTTAAAGATCCACGAGTGGTCGATACCCAGCACAGATATCAGGTTATTCGCTTTCTCAATAATTCATTACATACGGTTAAGAATATTATAAGGTGGAGCACATTGCGAAATTGTTAGAGCTTAAGTTAATGTTGAGAACCTTTCTAATATAAAAAAACTAAAACATCGAAACAGACTGGCAACAAGAGCATGTTTCTACTTTTACAAAGACAATCCCCTGGACCCAGGACTCCAGTTTTCACTCACTTGATACCTGCTTTCAAAACATTTTGGTGGGATTATTACATGGTTACAAATGATGATATGTGAGAGTGTCAAAATATCTTCTGCCTTTCCCACGCTGGATGTCTGTTTGCCTGTATGACCTAAAAGCCAAAATAGCACCAAACAAGTCTTAACAAACGGAACACACCTTTATGATCAATGGTAACCAACCAAGGTGACATCCAAATAGAAAGTGCTCAAGTTTTGATAGCGTGCTTCTGCAAGTGGTTGTGTGGGAGAGGTTTCCGATAAACGAATCCGTCATTGACATTCCCTTTTGTACAAAGCGTTTATGGCATTTTCTCTTTGTCTCAAAGAGGTCTTACAGTTTCATCAGTTATTTTGTATGAAAGGCCAGTTCTGACTATCACTAGATTTTCTGAAGGAACATTATAACAGTTATAGAGATCAGGAACCCACCCACAGGTAGAATAATGCAAAGACCTCGAACGCATCCGGACCACTCCAGCGGACCGAAAATAAGCACCTGATAATATTTTGAATGCGCTTGTTTTAAAATGATTGTACTGTAATACAAGAGGTGTGTTTAACAAGAATGTACGTGCTCTTTGTGACCGCCAGTCTTGTGTTGCCAAATGCCATTGAGGCCAGTTTTTCAAGTTCTCTACACCGACTTCTGTGTGCGGAAACCCAACTAACTTTTCTCCCCTGATGAACTTTAGCTTTTTAAGATTTTATTTTGTGGATATTACAATTTTAGTTTTCATCTATTATCTTGATCTCTTTATTTACTTTTTAGTCCAAATCTAAGGGTAATCTTCGACGAATAAGTGAAATTAGACAAGAATGCAAAAGAAATGCAGCACCGGCTTTCGACAATGTTCACTGTCGTTTTTAAAGTTGAACTCATCTGTGAGAAATGTCATCAGAACATACAGCTTAAGAAAAGGATCATCGAGGTGTTAAACAAACTCTTCGAACCCAGGAATCATTTGAAACAACGTTGCTGACCAGACCAGACACCACGCCAGAATGGACTGCTCAAGTCTGCCCCGGGGTGCCTGATCAACGATCACAAACGTTATGAACAAACACTCACAAATTGATCAAATTGTGATTCATGTGGGATCAGACCACATAAAGAAAGGCAGCTACGAATAACTGAAGCATGGTTTTAAGGAACTGATTCAGTTGCGGCCAGCCACAGCCACTACTAATACATAACTATACCATGATGCATGGTAAAAAAAAATCTGTAACATAATTTAATTGTTCTAGAGCCAATTAGGAACCTGCAGGTATGTTGTTGTGTAGTATGCCTTATGTATGGGTATTACAATTCTGTTATATAAATGGCTTTTACAAATACACAGCAAACCAATCTCCACCAACAGTTTATTTGAAATCTGTAAGGTCCCGTGCCTGCCCATCGTTTTGATTGGTTTTACTAGCAGCCTGAACCGTACAGGATTTGCTGTTGCTGTCAATATTCTCCTGTTTCAGCGGTGTCAGACCGTGTCCAATTCATTGACCGTAGTAATGGAACACGCTCAGGATGAAGCGCGTCTTTGACTAGGAAGCAAAGCATGCATGCACGAACTTGCTAGCTACAGTGGTTGGTTGCATGGCGTAACATTTGCGTGTGGCTTGGTGATTATGTCCATTGTTGTAGCCTACATCAGCTAGTGAATTTAATTCAGACAATTGAACAGAACATTAACAATAAATATGATAACCAAGTTTTACTTGGCTTGAGTTTATCATGGTTGTGGACAGCAACAGGTGGATTGTGCACATGAAGGGAGATAGGATCTAGCCTAAACAAGAATTATTTAAGAGAAAACCTTTAATTACAAAACATTGTAATAAGTTATAGTTCCTGTGCACATGACAGCCTTGTCCAATTACAGTAGACCTGTTGTCCAGAGTTATAGTAGACTAAAATGAAAGAACTGCCAATACAAACACTGCTTTCAACTTACAAAATGATCTAGCATAATAAATACACATTAAATCTCCACTAGCACTTCAGTAGAAACCTGCAGTTTCAATAGTCATTTGCAGTACCTTTCTCCATTTTAGTCATTTAGCTGATGCCCTTTATTCAGAGTGGTTTTAGTGCATACAATTCTGGGCTGGTCCCCTGACTTGGTCCCCTGTGGGAATCGAACCTTCAATGGCCATGATTGGGCATTCATTTCTGTACCTATTAGAGAAGGTCAGTTTCAAGGCCAATTTAAATTTAAAAGCAATGTTCACTAACAGAAAAAAACACTCTGGTGTTATTGTCATTGATATTCGTGTGAAGACTCAACAGGAAATTACTTTTACATTTTGCACTACGCCACCAATCTTTGCAACACACATAAAATTGAGCTCTAAAAGCCGGTCAGACCTCACACAAGAGTTCCGAGTTCATTCTGGATAACTGCCGGATTCTCTATAGTCATAGCCTCTGAATTAGTGTCGTCTTTGAGCTCATTCCACGGCATGTCGTGGATCTGTGAAGTGCGAGTCAGAGGTTGAAGAAACATTGTAAGTGATGCATTATAAACACAAATATTTGAATCTCTTAACAAAGTTAGGCATCATCATCAAGGAGATGCTGTTTACCTGCATGTTATCTGTTAGTGATTAACAAGTATATGCTGTTTACCTGCATGTTTCTGTTAGTGATTAACAAGTATATGCTGTTTACCTGCATGTTTCTGTTAGTGATTAACAAGTATATGCTGTTTACTTGCATGTTATCTGTTAGTGATTAACAAGAATATGCTGTTTACCTGCATGTTTCTGTTAGTGATTAACAAGTATATGCTGTTTACCTGCATGTTTCTGTTAGTGATTAACAAGTATATGCTGTTTACTTGCATGTTATCTGTTAGTGATTAACAAGAATATGCTGTTTACCTGCATGTTATCTGTTAGTGATTAACAAGAATATGCTGTTTACCTGCATGTTATCTGTTAGTGATCAACAAGGATATGCTGTTTACCTGTATGTTATCTGATGCATTCCTGGACTTCATACTAAAATACGCCACATAATGGATGAGAGTGTAAATTCTAAAAAGAACCAAAACAAAATAGCGTAAATGGTAGTAGGACCTAATCACATAATATGTATGTCAGAAACTTAATGAATCTGTAAAACAAATATCAATTTACACAATTAAACATGGATTTAGAATTAGAATCACAAAGCATAGATTACAGATTGGAAACCCTTCCAACTAAAAACCCATAAATTAATCACCTCTGGTACAACATGCCAAAGAACTGGATCAGCAATATGACGATAAATCCCAAGAGGAACATCAGTCCTATTGGATCAATGTGTATTTCCTCTTCAGTCAAGGTCAGATTGAGTTGTTCCTTCGGGACGGTGATGGTGACCGATGTTCCAATGACTTGAATGGTGAAAGTCGCCACCAGCCACATGGCATTGCAGATGAAGTAGATCAAAGTCACCTTAACGAAGAGAAGAATATGTGAATGTGACAGTGCAGCCAACTCGCTAAAACCAGACATGGAATGAAATACAACACCTACTTCTTTAATTATCAGGTACATCAAAATAAGACACCATACCTTATTTCTGAGGTCCTTCAGGTCCCTTTTAATTGTCATCTGTTGGTCTTTATTCACAGGGAGAGGTTGCAGATAGACCTTCTGGAGCTCTGTCCAAAAGTCCTCCTCGTCCTGAAGCACATTCAGAAACGTAATAACCCAAGTCATATTCAGTATCAACAGTGTAGGCTATATATAGTATGTATCGTCACTACGTCAATCTGTATTTGACATAATAGGTCAGGTGTTGTTAGAAAACACTACTTGAATCTTAATGTACAGTACCTTGCAAAAGTATTCAAAGCCGTGGACAATTATTCAAATGGTGCTTAATTTCAAGTGGTACACTGAAATATTGTTTCGTTTGATATTTTTATTTTAAAACAGACTCAAAATCAATCGTCAGCCTCCACCTGTGAACCATTTAAGTTGATGTCTTACAAAGAAGAAGGAGAGAATCCAGAAAGGCTTATTAAATATAATGAAAAGTCTACCTTTAAAAGACATTCTTCATTTAGACGGAAGTGGTTGGATTGTTTCTGTAGCTGAGATACCCAGTCTAAAGATTTGACAAGACATGATGTACAGTCATTAAGACACGTTCCAGTACAGTTGTTCTTCCCGTCATCAAGCAATTGCTGCCATCCTGAATTACTTACTGTACATAAGAGTGCATTCATTTATTTAGATAGTTGAGTCTGTTTGCACACGTGTGTGAGAGAGAGATTAGAATAAAAAGTATAGGTTGCAAGATAATGTTACTCTCCAACATATATTTAAGAAAATATGATTGATGCATTTAACAGTGTCACACAACAAACAATTTTAAATAAAATGTACCTACTTTGTTCAATATTTTCAGAAGACGATTCCAAATCCCTAAATACAAATAAATACATATTAACATTAGTTTTCATAACAAAAGAAGATTAAAAAAAAAAAAATGATTTACCATACAGCTTCCTCAGAGTTCTGATCTGTTTCAAATGTGGACATATCATTCATTGCCAGGGTTTGTGTGGCCCGGTCCTTCTGTTTTGTTGCTTCACCGCAGTCACAGGAGAGACAGTTAAGGCACTTGGCCTGTAGGAGGCGCTTCATGTGGGTCTTGGTTCGAGGTTTAACAGCAGCCGGGCCACCGGTCTCCCGGGTTCCCCAGGACACATTGTTCATGTTGACCATGGAGTAGATGGTCAGCAGGAGGTAGCCACTGGGGATACAGATGAAGTAGAGGAGTCCATAGATGATCAGATAGAACTCCTTAGGGTGGAGAGCTGCCGTGACGACGTTAATTATCACCATGGTGATGATGAACAGAGCGCTGGGAGTCCAAATGGTCTGCTGCAGAATCACTGTGCCTGACACGAAATGAGAAAACAATGACAGAGAAGGAATCATCTACAGTATAAGCTTATTGAGCTTTTTGTTACATTTCATTCAAGTGCAAGATTGACCCCCCAAAAAATTCTGTTTTAAGTTGATTTTGATAACGTTTAGTGTATCTACTTACCTGCGATGGAAAGAGCTGTTGCAATCATGAGAAAAGCGTACAAGATACTCAAAATGGCTGCTATGGTGATCTGTGTGTCTGACTTCAGGTTGAAGCACAGAATCAGAAATACGACAGGAGGAATCACTGCGAGGAACAGAGCAACATTGGGATGTATGTTGAGGACTAACGACAAACAACCTGCGAAAGAAAGAGGGACAAAGTCATTAGAGAATAACACTTCATGGTGTTCTAGGCCGTTAATCCTAATCCTAGTCGATCGCAATATAACAGTCAACAGTTTTACTTTCAGATTACTTTAATGTAGCTACTGAAGCTTGTAGCCAGCAAGTCTATCCTGAACAAATTCTAACGCTAATTGTTTTGGTCCGTGGCAAGAGACATTCGCTCTTCTAGGCCAGCTCCAAGAAGAGCGAAGAGCAAATAGTGTGGTTGCTGGCAAATCTGGCCCAAGCTAAAAAAGTGTACGAGCCATGACAGACGGGTTATTGGGCATACCAGAGATCATGAGGCAGATGGTGGCTGGGCCGAGGATCGAGGCGATTATGGTGATAATCTGGTAGAAGATGTAGGGTTTGGAGATGGAGCTGTTCTTCTTGGAGGTCAGAGACGCAGTGCGCAGCAGGTCAAGGGTGTTGGCCATGGTGGAGGGAATCCAGCGCCGCCTCTGGTTGTAGAACTCCTTGAAGTCCTGAGGGGCATTGGTGTAGGCATCTGATGCAGCGTTGTACTCCACCCTCCAGCCCTGCTGCAGAAGGAGGGTACACAGCCAACGGTCCTCCCCTGTGACAGCAAGGGAAGTAAACATACTATAGAAAACGGCACAGGCTTGACAATCTTAGTCTTGACTATGAGCAAATATTTACCTTGATCGTACTGTATATAATCGCTGGCCTTGGTGGCTATAGTGTTGTATTTCTTGGTGATGTTTTCATCCATGAGGGCTTCGCCTCTGAACAGACTGAAGCATCCGGGACTGCAGAGCACACAACCAAACACATGCTCTGCGGTCTTCTGAAGCCAGTGGCCCACTGCATACTCAAACTTCTGATACCAAACCAAAGGACCTGGGGCATAGAAACACAATGACTAGATGTTAGTTCACCTGGTGTCCTTGGTCTAAATTAGTACAAGTTATTTAAGGTCTAGTATGAGACACCTGTTATCACAGCTGTTATGTTGTAAAAAGTCTTATAAATTGTAAAAGTACTTCAAACTAAGTTGTTTCCATTTGGCCATACACGTTCCACATAGAACCTTATAGGGTAATGTAAAACAGAACAAGCACTTTACGTACCTGTACCGGTGGGATGGATCCTTCCACACGCTGCCCCTACATGTGGGTAGAGTTTCAGTCGGTCTATCAGGAGCATGACAGCAGAAGGCTGGAAGTCTGTGTCTCCGTCCAGAGCCAGGAGGTAGGTATTGGCCTTCTCTTTCTAACAGAATACAATAGTATTAGTCCTGCTGCCTATGTAATGTAGAACAATAATATCTCAACAATTTATCAAAGAAAGAGTGCTGTAAATACACAAATTGTATTTTCTGTGTTTTTCTTTATCAGGGTAGTGAGTGAGGTTTACCTTCATCAACATCCTGAGAGTGTGTTTTTTAAACTCTTCCTCTTTTTTAAGGTCTTGAAAACGCATGAAGTATTTCCTGTTGAGTCGCCAGCCGAGAATGTAGTACAGGTACATAATCTGCAAGAAAAGTGAGTGAATTTAATAAATAGGTTGCTTTATGTCTAATACAACTTTGTCATTAAACTTAGAGGGCCTTCAAGTCGATGAAGCCGAATACAAAATCTAGAAAATGTTAACGGACACGAATTACTGAAAGAAACAGTGTAATTGGATGTTGGTGGAGAAAGGTGATATTTCAGCAATCACACGTAATTAAGTAAACAGTCTTGTCTCACCTGAGACCACCTCTTTTTGTGGCGGATTCGTCGTTTGTCCTTAAAGTGTACCATCAGCTGGTTTCCATGAGGGAGGATGTACTGCAGTCGACCTCCATAAGGGGTACGAATGATCTTCTGACTTTCATCTAATAGTCTTTGTTCAACGATGTGCGAATCCTTAGCGGTGAATATTCTGAAGTTGGATGAAACGAGAGAAGGTTACAGTGTTATACTGCAGTCGAAGCTGAAATGTAGCAGCGCTGGGACTGTTAGCCTACTATATGAATTCTCGGAAGTCTCTTGAGTTCGGTAAAAAAAATAAATCAACAGCCACAACTTAATTTTTACATACGTTTTACATTCTTTTTTTCCTACAATATGGTCTAGATTCTATGATCTCTAGAATCGATATTGTGACTGCCCAAAGGAGTGCACTCACATCAGAACATGTTGGCCAATTATTGTTTTTGACAGTTTTTCAGTATCTAGTAAGGGGCAGACAGGGAGAAGGGCTGGTCTAGGGGGAGGGGCAGACAGGGAGAAGGGCTGGTCTAGGGGGAGGGGCAGACAGGGAGAAGGGCTGGTCTAGGGGGAGGGGCAGACAGGGAGAAGGGCTGGTCTAGGGGGAGGGGCAGACAGGGAGAAGGGCTGG
>JACXGK010007118.1:14262-26443 GCA_016801125.1 Novumbra hubbsi | reverse complement strand
ATTGGACACCTCCTCATGGTGTACTGGCCATAAACCACAACCTCCATCCCTTATTGGACAGCTCCTCATGGTGTACTGGCCATAAACCACAACCTCCATCCCTTATTGGACACCTCCTCATGGTGTACTGGCCATAAACCACAACCTCCATCCCTTATTGGACAGCTCCTCATGGTGTACTGGCCATAAACCACAACCTCCATCCCTTATTGCTTCATCCAATCATCCTTTTCCCTTCATCTTGTGCAGCCTCCAGCAGGCCAGGTCGCGGTCGCTGTTCTCGCCCGACGGCCAGGGCCCCTCTCTGGGCTCCTGTCGGCCCCACACCCATGTCATGTTCCTGAAGACCCACAAGACAGCCAGCAGCACAGTCCTCAACATGCTCTACCGATATGGAGAGGTAGGCCGGTCGGATCTCAGCTTTTAGGGTAAAAGCAGATGAGCAGTGGTCAGTGGTCTGTGACAAAAGAAGAACATTACAGTGAACCTAAAAATGTTGATTGTTTCCCTTTGTCAAGGAGAGTGATCTGCACTTCGCCCTGCCTATGGGTTACCAGTTTGGCTACCCACTCCCCTTCAATGCTCACCGGGTCAAAGGTTACAGGGGCCCCCGTGTGATAGAGTACAGCATCATGGGAAACCACATGAGGTTCAACAAACCAGAGGTATGGCCAATTGTCCCAACTGGTCAAGTTGGATTACATGTAAAGGATGTGTGTTAGTAAAGAATTCAGCAAAAACAGGGCGGGACATGAGGTGAATTTCATTGCTGGCTACACCCCCCAAAATGTATTTGTTGAAATGTTCATGAATGTGTTTGTGTTCAATATTTACACATTTACCTATTATTATAGTGGATTCCAGAGAAGCAGAACAGGACTCGTGGGATACTTGTGCATTAAGCTGATGCTTTTGTATGTTTGGAACGTTCCATTATGTTTTGTGGGCCGATTCTGTTTTGAAATATGACGGAGAGTGAGCTTTTCAAACGTATCCAGCAATTTCCCAGCATCTCTTAAGTTCCTAGCTGACAGTGGTATGTGGACATTGTTAAATGGATTGACAGCAGGAGGAATCTGAAAGTCAAATACTGAAATGTTTTTAAAGGCTATACATCTATAGGTTCATTTTTGTTTTCTCTGATACTGTTAACAGGGTTATGTTAGTAAAATGTATAGTTTCACCATGGCGTTGATTACATCTATTGTTCTCTATGACTTTTGACCCTCTTTTCCCTCCGTCTTTCAGGTTGAGAAGGTGATGCCGGCGGACACGTTCTACTTCTCCATCGTACGTGACCCTGTAGCGCTGGCAGAATCGTCCTACGCCTACTTCAAAGCGGTGGCCCCTGCTTTTAAAAAGGCTAAAGGTAAACCCCAAGGCCTACCGACTGGATTTGCTCACATTTTTGGGGCGCTGAAATTGCACAATTTACAATGAAGATTTTGATCTTCCATATATGTTGTTCATCGAGATGTTATGTAGTGTGCAAAATGAATTGCTTTGTTGAAAATAACACTGTTTTCTTGGTGTAATTTCAACTAACCTTAATCAAATTTCAAATGTAATCTAATCTTCTAGGCCTGGGGGACTTTGCAGACAACCCGAGGAAATACTACGACCCCCGTCTCCGTAACAACCACTACGCCCGCAACCTGCTTTGGTTTGACTTTGGCCTCGACCACAACGCCAACTTTTCGACCCAGCTGGCCCGGCGCGGAGAGGAAGCCGTCCGACGCGCTTTCAGGCTCATCCTGGTCTCGGAGTACTTTGATCAGTCCATGGTACATGATTACAATAGTAACAATATACCATTTGAAAAGGTTTGGGTTTTCATGTACCAGTTGGATCTGATCTGGGTTTAGTACTCTCACTTTGAAACCCCTTCCTGGGCTATGGGGCCATTCCACTCAAGTATGTAATTGAAAGTCATTTTTGTTCAGAAGGACATACTGTTGTGAGTCCATTCATTTTCATACTTTCTTGCACTATCTCAGAGTAGGATTGCTGATCAAGGCTCAGTTGCCTTGGAACAAGATTAAGCCTTATCCTAGGATCATTTGTAAAATGGTGAATAGATCCTAGTTCAGCATTCTGACTCTTTATGGAATTACTGGTCTAGGATCAGTTTTGTGTTTTCAGTAAATTGAATATGATTTATGACAATGAGACACTGTTCCTAGATCAGCTGTCTTACTCTGACTTTATGAACACAGGTCTTACTTCGACACGCCCTCTGTTGGCCTCTGGACGCCGTTGTCTCCTTCAGCCTCAACGCCCGACAGCAGAAGCCCAGCGGAGGCAGCTCCTGGGTGGGCAAGGCAGCAGTTCCCCAGCCTCCTTCCCTGGCCCTCACGGACGCCCAACGTCTAAAGCTCCGCGAGTGGAGCGCCCTGGACTGGCACCTCTACCAGGCCTTCAACCGCTCTTTCTGGGAAGAGGTGGACCGCTTTGGGAGAAAAAGGATGGACCAGGAGGTGGCCCTCCTTCGGACCCGACGGGAGGTGATGGGCCGGGTCTGCCTACGGGACGGTGGGAGACCCGTTGAGGCGGCCCGCATTCGGGACAAGACTATCCGGCCCTTCCAGAGCGGCTTGGTGAAGATCCTGGGATATGAGCTCCAGCCCGGGCTGGGAAACGCCACCCGTCAGGCCTGTTTGCGGTTGATCCGTCCGGAGATCCAGTATAAAGACCTGCTGGATAACAAGCAGTTCCCCAGGTCTGCACTCCAGGCCGCAGCTATCCCAGCTGGGGGGCTTATGAGGAAAGAATCCTCTCAACTCAGGACAGGGGAGCTGGGGGTGAGAGGGGGACTAGAGAGGACAGGGGAGGAAGAGAGGGACTGGGACGGGAGTCTGTTGTCTCGTAGTACTAGTAAAAACCAAACATTGCTGGGAGGAGGTAGAGGAGGCATGAGAAGAGGAGGAGTTTTAAGAGGAGGAGGAGTGAGATAGTTTTCTGTCCGGCACAATCTGACCAGAGGATTTCTGAATCTACCACTAGTGAGTATAAGTGACATGACTGAAGAGGTGAAAAGACTCATTCCCTGTCCGGCTCCACTTTAATGTACATTCATTCTGACTATTTTCTTATGAGCATAATGATTAGTTAGGGAAGGCTTACGTCATGTTCTTCTGGACTTTTGCTAGTGCTATGGACGTTTTCAAATGCCACTTGACGCAGATCTTCATTCCATTCAGTGTGGCCAACTGTTGTACAAAATTCAGCTTCTCTGATTGGAAATGGTTACAGTGGGCAGTCCTGCCACTACCATTGAAATATTCTCGTGCATGGTAATTCACTTTTTTCAATTTTACATTTCTTGAATGCTAAACGATCAATGAAATAGTCAGTGAGGCAGTCTGACTATGTTTCCCACCCAATGTAAGTTCCACATTTTGACTGCGGCCTACAGTACCTAGAACAGGAATGAGACATTAGCCCTGGGACCGACGTGTGTCTGTGTATAGAAACTGTAGCCCGCATGGAGAGGCACTTGTGGGATTGGGGGCTAATAGTGTCTAGAAGGCCCGGTAAGCAGGGATGTTAAACACGATCCATTCCACTCAAATCCAGCTATTACAATGAGCCCATCCTCCAATCTAAAGCAGGACCACTCTCCTATGATACCTGGCCAGCCCTGGAGAGCAGCAAATCTCACAACAGGCCTAACTGGGATTATTCCCAGGTGCTTGTTAGGAGAGCGATAGACTTGGACTCCTCAGTTCAAACACATGGTACTTTGATATAACAAATTTCTGCTATACGCTGTGACCCTTATCAGAGCTGAAACACCGGGGAAACGTATAGCACGTCTCATGCAGAACCTTGACCCTTGGCTCGCAGGTTTGCAGCTTGTCTAGACCGTACGTGTAGGTCGCTCGCGTACTTCCCAACCTGCCGGTGACCCAGTGTAAGTGGTGTCGGGTGATCATCTACCCATCTGGAAAGAGTGTAACTCTCATGTGTCACAGGTGTTTTTACCTTTTAAATCATGATGGAAAAATGCTGATCTGGAGACGAAGGCCCTGAACCTAGTTCTGTGGTGTATTCGTTCCACCAAATGAAACATTTTGATGGCTCAACGTTATGAAGAACGTTTTGCCGGTTGCATCACATTGAAAAAAGTTTCGAAATCGAGACAACATTTCGACAATTGCCCTTAAGCAGTCAATTACGGTTTTGACCTTTAAACAGAAAGTGTTCAGATGTGTGTTACTGACAAACTGATGAGTGGCTGAAAGTTGGAATGGCTGAGGTTGAGGAGGTGGCAATATGTTGATGCATGTGTTTTGACCTACACCAAGCTGATTGATTGCAAATAACTTTTAAAAAGTTTTTAATATGTTTTATGTCTTTTTGCAGAGTTTATGCCAAGCAAATGCGAAACATTTCACAACTAACTAACTAACGTTTGATAGAATAAATAAACCCCAGCACTCAACTCAATTGACACATAGACACAAGTAAAGCAGAGTAACGCAACTGATTAAAAAGCTGTGAGCACATACCAATCAGTATAAAACAGACACAAAGGTACAGATGGCCTTGGCAGAACACAGTCATTTTCTGCCAGAAAATGTAAATAGAAAAGAGGTAAGGCTGAAATTTGCCCAATTAAAAAAAAACTTGATTTCTGTTTGCTTTTGGTTTCTGATTTCATGCTTACTGAACATGACCCATAATGCACCTGCAACTTTTAGAGAGAACAGTTTGGTTGGTTTAACATAGTCAGTGAGCATGTTTAACATAGTCAGTGAATTAATTGTCAATAAACCTAAAACTATTGTTTTTTTCCAGTCACATTTACACTCATCGATTTATTGGTTCTTAGTACTATACAATGTGGGGTTACTGTCATATTGCGAGTTGTAATGGTTTATTTAATAGCCCCTCACTTAAAACATCCATAACTAATATATATATATACTTTTTTTTTTTTTACAAATTTTTATCAAGTTTTTTTCCAAAATACTTCTGGAACTTGGCAGTTAAAATAGAT
Source organism: Novumbra hubbsi (assembly GCA_016801125.1). Lineage (NCBI taxonomy): Eukaryota > Metazoa > Chordata > Actinopteri > Esociformes > Umbridae > Novumbra > Novumbra hubbsi. The sequence goes on along the minus strand of JACXGK010007118.1, from coordinate 21,441 downwards.
TTGGCTGCATCTTTCTGCCTTTGTCTTACATTCCTATGAATTACGATTATGGCAGATGTCTTAACATAGAGTCCATTTAGCAGCTTACTCTTTAGATATAATTCTTCGTTCAGTTTAGTTTTTTTAACTTGTTTTTAATGGTTTTAGGAGAAAAGGGAGCTGTTGAATGTTCAAGAACATGCTATTACAAATCATGCTATAGAATCTGATGAAAACATTTGATTCACTGTAAAATCCAGGAACTATAAGCATTCTAACAAATATATTTCCTTGCCTTAGAAAACGGTTTCAGAACAGTGCTTTCAAAATGAAAGTTAGCTTTGTTTTTTTTATGATATTTTATGTATTGTATGTATTATTTGAAACTAAATAGTTTACACATTTCTAACTCAAATACACAATTTTTAAAAGTGCTAACAGAAACCGACACCATGCAATTAGGTTATTCCAATTTTGTGAGCCATTTTTTTTATAATTGTACATGAATGCAAAACCCCAAATGTAATGGTACAAGACCAAAGTTGTCATGTGCTTATGAAGTAGTATTACTTGAAAAGAACGTCAAGAATTCCACGACACAGTCAAGCACATGAAAAGCAGTGGTGTAGCCCGATGAACAAATGGACCTATTGAGAATATTGGAGGAAAGTTACATATGATGAATTGACTCCGGATGGATTTGATTTATTATAATTTTTGAAGGCTGGTTTCCAGGCATCCTTGTCACTTTTGTGAATTATTATAGTATTGTGACAGTAGTACCTTTCTGAGGACCTCTCCACTATGGACTTGATCAACTGTTCTCACTTGATGGGAACCATGTTATATATCGTATGTCTATGTGAGAATGAATGGAGCTACGCACTGCTGAAATAAAGGATTCTTGTCTCAAGTTGAGTAGAAGCACACTACTAGAAGCACACCCGGATTCATAAAACATGTACTTTTTTTCTGTTTTCTCATTGCCATGAAAATGAATCATTCTTGAAAGTGGGTAATGTGGTCTTGAAGCAATGAAATGTAACTTAAATTGCCCCTCCACCAAAGAGTATTAGGAAATGAATTGATAACATGATTGAATGAAATTGATTGGATAAACAACATCAATATTTCCTAGGGTAAAATGAGGGAATAGGGACTTGGGAGCTGTGCTTTTGCAGAAACTGTAAGTAATATTTATTGTATCACTATCTGTTACTTGAAGTTGTTTTTGCTTGGTTTTAAACCTCTGTATTGGTGTGCATTCATTCACTGGTTTCAGTTTGTTTTCAATTGTATGAAATAAAAGCAAATCTTTACTGCCAAAAAATGTGTCTGTGATCCCACTGGCTTTGAGTGTCTTATCTATTTAAATAGAATAGCAATCTCTTGCAATTGTTGTAAATTGATCACATTATTATGGTTTACACTCGGTTTAAAGGGGTTTTCAACTGATGAAAAGGTATTACTTCATTTATTGCAGCTGCAACGTGTTGGGTTAAACACAATTAGAAGATAACATTTTGGGCCTACCTAAATGATGAGCGAGATGGGCCTCTCAACATAACTTATCGGCAGTTGAATGCTCATGCCTAGTTTCAATCTTAAGCGCTTTGTCTCTGTGGTCAACTAGCTGTACTGGAGTGCAGAGAAGCGTCGCTCGCAGGTTCACCATCTGATGATGGACGCAATTAATACATTTTGAATGTTTATTCTTGAGTATATATTTTATAATAGGTCGACAACTGACACTGGTCATACACTGATATTATTCACTCCGAGAGGGGTTGAATATCTAGAATATTCGCTTGATTCCCTGTACATTAAATACGCTAGCTGCTGTATAGCTAGCCATGGTTCTGATAGAATCGCAATGCGAGTATTTTATGTATTTTCCTGCGGTTCCCATTGCGGACCTGTCCGACCCGTCAAAATACCGAACTCTCCCACGACGCAGTCACCTCTACCTCGGCGAAACGGTACAGTTCTTGCTGGTCCTGCGGTCCAGAGATGGAGCGACGGACTCAGGCGGGACAAAGAGAAGCGGATCCGGTGACAGTAGCACCTGGGCTTGGAAGGAGCTGGTAAGGTCCCTCTCGGCTGTAGCAAGTGTCTGTCCCGGCGAGAGTCGACATCGTTCCCAACTTCACCCTCACGAGTTCCAGAGAAGCTACAGCGACGACGGTGTAGACGATGATCCGAACGAGGTTGATTTTGCTGCGGGTACAGCCCACACTTTCAGGAAGGAATCTAAGAACCGAGGTTTCAGAGAATGCAAACCGCTTCTCATACATAATAACACTGGGAGTGATGGAAGGCAGTATCGCCGCGCACCAGTACAGGTAATATTACATTATGAATGACATTAGTCATATTTTGAGGGACATTTTTTAACAAAGTTTGGACTATATTCACAACAACTACACAACGTGTGGTGAGACTACGTGTACACCTGCTGTGGTAAATCGGAAGTGCAGACTTATTCTTAGCAGATGAGTACAGCAATAAGTAGGCTTCTTTAAAACCACAAAAAGCAGACATTTTTTCGACTTCCTACCAGCATTTACCAAAAACGGTTGCAACAAGCCAAAAATACTGACAGCCGTCATTCTTTTCCAATAAGATAGCTGTATAAGATTATTCAAACATGAGCTTATTGGAAAAGATTGAGTGCTGTGAGTATAATTTTTTTGTCGTGGAAGCAACATAACGTTTTAAATACTCCAGGCAGCCTTTACCTAAACTCAATGCAGCCTAAACCAAACGCTGCGAGTAATGCGAGGGATGTTGAGTATTATTTGAACCCACTTCTCTCTTGATAGACCAATTGTTATTGTGGAGAGGAACACAGATGTTAGTCAATGCGATGACGTAAATAGATGCTTTAGTCTTTCGAATCCTCTAACGCTTTTTAAAAAAATCGTCCAAACTTGACATAGAGGCGGAGAAAGAGAGAGCGCAAGAGACTTGTGTGGGAGTATTTGCTCACACGTATCTGTTATCCAGTCCTGCAGAAAATACATAAATTACACACTCATTTAGTCAGTCTAATAATACAAACATACAGCCACTTCAACCTAATTCAGGTAATTCAACCCAACCATTATTGTCACCACTAAGCAAATGTATTCAATTGTTTTGCTGCACTTTGACTCCTATTTGTCTCAACCTTTGTTAAAGTTCAATCTTCTATTATATCTGACCTTGCTAGTGGGCTAGCATGTGGATTGACACACACCCATAGGGGTAATCTTCAGTGAAAATATGCATTTCATTAAATTCCGTTTGTCCATCTGTCACAGTCTGTCACAGTTGTTTGCATAAACCTTTCTCTTTTTCACTCTCTTTCTCTCTCTCTCTCTCTATCTTATGCCTCTCTTGCACTCTTTAGATCTCCACATCTCAATGGCACACTTTCATTGTACCTTTCACTGTCAACTAAACCCGTAAGCCTAGAGGAACCAGGCCCAGAGGGGTGACTCTTCTGGCTGTGCCGGGTGGACATTTTAAATGACGAGTTGTAATAATGAATAACTGCACGTGGGCCAGAGTTAAACAAAACCGTCCTGGTCAGAAGCATGACCAGAAGGACAGGGACAATCCAGGGGGGAGGAATGGTCAGCGGGGTGGCAGCTGGAATGGTCAGGTATCGCCTTGATCTGCAACACAACCAGGAGGACTTTGGACAGGGACAGCTTTAAGTCTTTTGGTCCTGGTTCTCTGGAGGTGTGGGCCAAGACCTGATGGTTTAATGGAGCAGGAGACAAGGACAATTTTAAGACCACATTGCTTAGATGGCGAAGGAAAACTGACCCTACTCCCCAGGCACAATAATATAGCAGCGTAAAACCTTGTGTCTGAGACAGGGGGGCCCAGTGACACTGTGGCCCTATCCAGGGGAGGCCCCGGACAGGACCCAACCAGAACATGTAATCCTCCCAAAATGTCTTTCAAATAAGCTAAATGTCTCCTGCAAGGTCAAATTGTCCTTGTTTTACTATCCTTGTAGGGATCTTTTGCAGTCACAAAATGTAGTCAAACCTGTATACACACACACACAAGCACACACATGCACGTGCACACACACACAAGCACACATATGCACGTGCGAACACACATGCACGTGCGAACACACATGCACGTGCACACACACACACAAGCACACACACACAAGCACAGACACCCTCTACTTTCCTTTTCATTGTTTATTGTTCAAGTATATCCGTCTCTCTTAGTCTCCCATGGATGAACCGGTGGTACTAAGCGATGAGGTCATCTTCCCTCTGACCGTCTCATTGGACAAGCTCCCCGTGAACACACTCAAGGTCAAGGTGAGTTCCACACACTTAAGGCTTTCTGTGTACGTGCGCGCTTGTGTGTGAAAGATAAAGAAAAGAGAGAGCATTTGTGTTCATAACCATTTTGTCGGTGCTATAACCACTCTGTTCCTGCTTGTGTCAGATTGTTGTAACGGTGTGGAAGCAGGAGGAAGATAAAGCAGAGATCAGGGAGCACGGCTACCTAACCATTCTGCAGCTGAGGAGTCCCACACACACATTCAGACAAGACCTCAATACCTTCAAAGCCCAAGGTACACACACTCTCATAAGCTCACGTGCACTCACCAGCCCACCCCCGATTAAGGTCTGTTCTGAATTTCCAAATGTATTCGAATTTATTTAATTAAATGAATTAATTTAAAGTAAAGTAGCCATTCCTTTCCACAATTCATATCAAATTAAAATGTTTGTTTTCATTCGAATGCAATAACTGAAAGGGAAAACACAAAACCTTTACTTAAATATATCTAAAAAAAAATTACCAAATCTTTAATCTTTGATAATAATTATATGCCAAGTATGCCATTTCCAATAGGCTGTTGTGTGAAAGATGGCTAACAGTATTTTCCTGAAGTTATACACTTTTTCGTGTTTAATTTAATATATTTATATTATCTTTTTTTGTTTGAAATGTGAATACAAAAAATAAACTACGAATAATTATAGGTAATGTACAACATGATCTAACCATATTTCCAAACCTCTGTAATATATATCTTTTTTTAAGGTGATTGAAACCAAAATGTGTTCACCTTAGTGGAAGTGCTAAGCATAAATTGTTAAAACACACGTCATATGGTGATTCGTAGTAAAACAAAATAATTAGAATTTCATGTCATAGAATTCATCTTCCTTTTATTCAAATTCCACTTCCTGTATAGTGTGGTCAATTTAAATCAAATTCAAACTGCTGAATTACATGCAGTAAATACAAACATAGTTTATAATTTCACCCGACACATGAGGTCTCTGTAGAGATTACACTATCCTATACACACAACAATTTTAACAATGGAATCTGAATTCCACATTTCTTAAATTTTTTTTATTTTAGCACAGAGCTGCTGCAATCACTTTTTTGGCCCCAAAAAAACACACACACAAAATGGGTTGGGTTTGAGAAGGACAATGATTGGAAAATATACAATGAATCTCAATAGATTCTAAGGAATCTAGAGGAGCATGGGCTGGGCAAGAACACAGGGTAATACACGATGATAAATAAAATACACAATAGTACATATGACGGCTGTGTGTGTTGTCTCTATCTCCTGGTCTAGTGAGCACCACGTTAAGTGTACTCCCTCCCCCGACGGTGAAATGTCAGCAGATGACAGTCTCCGGGAAGCACCTGACATTCCTGAAAGGTGAGTGTACTGTTACCCTCGGTTATCATGCAGGGAAAAGACGGACACCTTAACAACCACTCTAAGGTGCGGGGAAAACGTGAGGTTTAACTGTGTTAAAATGTGTGAACTTAGTTGATTTACACTCAGCTCTGCATCATGCAGAAGAGTTACCTATGGCCGTGTGCAATTCCACAGTCTACAGCGTCCCATATTTAATTACATTGCAGGTGGTTTCGAATCCTGAATGCTGATTGGCCGAACGCTTTGTTATGAGTAAGCAATATGGCACGATGGGGTGTGGTGTATGGCCAATATACCAAAGCTGACGACTGTTCTAGGCACTACGCATTGCAATATATCACAAACCCTCCTGAGATTCCTTGTTGATCTAGTAAATCAGTTACCATTCCATTAGCATACCCTCTGGAAACCCTCTTCACTATTTACTGATGAATGTTATCTAACCTTACAAATGACACTGAAGGTTATACTTTGCAATTGTTTATTTATCCAATTCAACAAATGTTATAGTGTGGAAAAAGGTAAGTGCACCCCTAGTTTCAATAGCTGGTGTTGCACCCTTTGGCAGAAATATCATTATATAACCTTTTCTTGGAATGGTCTATCAGTCACTTATGTCAACTGGGAGGACATTTTGCCCTCTCTTCTTCACAGTCCGACTTCAACTGTGTCATGTTTGAGGGCTTCAAGTCTCCCCCAAAGTATTGCAATAGGATTTAGATCTGGGCATTGACTAGGCCATTCAGAAACTCTATGATTCTCTTTTTTCTTTGTAGCTCTGCTTGTGTGTTTTAGGTCATTAACCTGTTCACAAAATCCATTTTTGGTTCAGCTTGTTGACAGATGCCCTCACATTCTGCTGAGGAATTCTCTGGTACAAAATGGAATTCCCTTTGGCAGGTTGGCCTTGCCCTGAGGCAGCAAAGCAACCCTAAACGTTGTACCTTCTTTAAGGTTGGTATGAGGTTAGTCTGTGCAAATGTGTTTTTTTTGGCATTCCAGCAAAACAACTCTACCTGACTCATGTGTCCAGAGCACATTGTTACAGTTTTTTTTATCAGGTGTTGTCAGGGGTGTGTCTTGATATTTGGAGACCAGGGGCTTTTTCCCTCCTGACCTCCCATGGAGGCAATGTTTGTGCAGTCTCTTTCTGACAGTTTACTGATTGAATTTAACATTGATTGTGGCAAGAGGCATGTAGAACCATTGGTGTGACCCTGGATTTTTAGAATCTTCTATGAGCGTCATTTGGTTAGCTCTTGGGCTGAATTTGGTGGGATGCCTTTTCCTATGAAGATAACCAGTGGTTAGGGATTCTCTCCATTTGTAGGTGATACATCGGACATTGGATTTCAAATTGCTTGGAAATGTCTTTGCAAACCCCTCCAGGGCTCATGTAACCCCTCCAGGGCTCATGTAACCCCTCCAGGGCTCATGTAACCCCTCCAGGACTCATGTAACCCCTCCAGGACTCATGTAACCCCTCCAGG
>JACXGK010007118.1:0-14162 GCA_016801125.1 Novumbra hubbsi | reverse complement strand
ACTCATGTAACCCCTCCAGGACTCATGTAACCCCTCCAGGACTCATGTGCATACATTATCTTTCTTCTGAATGGCCATGGATATGTATCTTGTTATTACCACCACCCGGCTTTGGTTAAGACCAAACAAATTTTTATAGACGGCTGGACCAATGAAAGTTAGAGTTTTCAAATCATTTGTACCTGTTCTGGTGCCCCTTATTGTCAAAAGTGCATTAATTGCTGGTAGGGGGGTGCTAACATTCCACAGAAGGAAATTGCATTTCTGTTGATTTTAATTGCATGAATGCATGCAAGTAGATGAATTGTGTTATTTGATGCATTTGATTATCTTGTTGTGTTATGTTGGAACCTCAGATTTCTAACCTATCTTTCCAGAGTGGGTGCATACTTTTTTACATGACCGCAACTTTTTACTTTACTTATTGTGTTGGTAACTGGTTCATAATATCAGTAAGTCATCCCTGGTGCTTTGGGGTATATTGCCAATATGTCACATCTTAGGGATTGGTCCAGGCACCTCGGCAATGTGTCATGTCTAAGTAAACCTCCTAGCCGTGGTATATTGACCATATACCACATATCCTCTTGTTGCTTAAATGCGACCTATTCAAAACTACAGTTGCTCATGGCCAGACGTGTTTCCTAACAACCTGACATTCCAGTCTTTGGTCTCTTTAACGGTGTAAAGCTTTGTTAGCCGTCAGGGCTAAGAATGATCGCATCTGATAAGGCTATTTGGAATGTGAGTCAATAGCTCCTTAGACTCGGTGTGCAAAGTAAAGATTGAAACGAGGATTAGTCATTTTAATGAAGTGCTTTAGCCTTTTAAGAAATGGGCTTAGCCGCAGAAGTTCCTTGTTTTCCTTACAGAGCTAAGCACAGTAACAACCCTTTGTAAATAAAGGATGATTAGTGACTTTCCGGTAGTACAGCGTCTTGACCTAGTGTTAGTGGCTGCTGTGGCTTCTACACCGAGTGCATGTTTGCGGTTGAATCCTTTAAAAAAAAAACATAGACACAAATGTTCTTCAATCTTATTTCCATCAAATAGATGTGTTGTACATTTTCAAGATAGGATGTTTATGACATTAGTTGACATTCCTTTGTTTATGTAACTGTAGCGATATAGAATAGCGCATGAATGGAAGTGACTGTTGTTTTTAAGACAATGGGGACATGACCTCACATCAAACGTCTCCATCTCATAACCTTTCCTGCCTCTCCTTCCCACCCCTCTCCCTCTTTCCCACCCCTCTCCCTACCTCCCTCCCTCCCTCCCACCCCTCTGCCTGCAGTATTAAACTCCAGTTCCCAAGAAGAGGTTTGTGTTCGGGACGTCAGGATCCTTCCTAACTTCAACGCGTCCTACCTTCCCATGATGCCTGACGGCTCGGTGCTCCTGGTGGACAATGTCTGGTTAGTACTGGTCCAGGATCAGATTTTTAGATCCCTAATCTAACCTGTAACCACAAAATGGGTGTAGCTGAAACTGACTATGAATCAGTGCCGGATAGCTTTTCCCTCCGGTGATTATGCCCCCTTAAAGCTGCACTAGATAAGTTTCTTTAGTAAAAAACAATTACAGCATTTTGCAATTACTCACTGGTCAGAAAGCGGTTCCACAGCAACGCCTAATATAGAACAAAGTTTCATAATAAAATGAAAAATCGAATTATCTGGCAATTGTCTGGTAGGCCTCGCAGAGGGCGATTGGCTAACAGGATTGCTGAAACACAATTGGCTGGAAAGTAGTGTCATGCTTCAAAAATTATAAATTGACATACCACTGGCTCTGAACTGTCTGTGTTACAAAACAACTCTTATAGGGCCTCATTAGCTTACCCAAAATGTTTTTATGGGACAACTTTTATTTTTAACATAAAACAATCTTACCTTGTGCCTCTTTAAAGTGTTTCCAGAGTTTATTTCCAGGGTCTCTATGAAATGTGACATATGATTACAAGTCATTGTGAAATACTTTTCCTTTCCAATGTTCTGTGAAGGACGTGTGTGGGCATATCCCAGCCACCATAACAGACTGCTGATTGGCTAGCTTGTCCTTCTCTAGTTTGACTGAATTTTCAGGTGTTTTTTATCCAACAGAAGTTTTTTTTTTTCTTTCTTGGAAAGTCAACAACATTGTGAAAGTAACAGTTACATTAACCACAGACTAAAGATCAGATTAACCTACATTTTGATAATAACGTATACTGTTGACAGTAACCAGGGTCTCTTTACAGGACAAGGGAAGCCACTTATAAGTGTTAAAACATCCTATAATTTGTTCCAAAAGGTTAAACAGTGTGGATGTGGTGGTCAGGCAGTCTAAACCGCTGCCTCTGGAACAAATGGTGTGAGCACAGGATTGGAAAAGACTGGCCCACTTTTAATCCTATATAAAGATATATTATTTGTTTTCCATGTTTTTGGTTTTATGAATGTTGCTCAGAATATAAAAAGTTATTCATTACTTCCTGTCTTCAGCCACCAATCAGCGGAGGTCGCCATGGCGTCCTTCAACAGAATGAACAGCAGGTCCTCCCACCTTCCCAGCGTGCTCTCTGCCCTGGAGGAGCAGAACTTCCTGTTTCAGTTGCAGCTCCGGGACCAGCCAGAGGAAGAGAGCAATGAGGTGAGAGCACAGGAGAGGGGGATGGAATGGAGGCAGAGAGAGAAGAGGTAGAACCAGTGGAAGAGTGTCTCTGTGTGTCTGCCACCATGTAACATCCCAGGTATCGGACTTTTTAGATCACCTTTGTTTCTCTTAGATGTTCACGAACCATCTGCTGAGTGTTTCCTTATGTATAGAACATGGCGTGGGATCGTTGGAGGAATTGAATGGGTTTGGCTTTCTGCTTCAGGGTCTGGAGGTCTCCTTGGTTGCTGTTCTGCAGTGGTCCACCCCTAAACTTCCCTTTACCAGGTACGTAATCACTTCCCTGTTGTTGATTTGAACGAGTGCTTTGTGGTCTGTGGTGAGATCTAAGACCGCTACGGATTTCCAGAACTTTGTTTATAGTGATATAACTATGCAGCTCTAGATTTGAATTAAATACAAGTTCACTGTTAGGTTGGTCCCAGTTTGGTCCAGTATGAAACCGTCAGAATGGAGAGAATCCAGTCAAATCACTGATAATTAAATTGGTGCAATTCCGGTGTCAGATACTTTTTATTATGAATGATCCGGAGAGGACCCTCACACATTGAGAATGGCTTGTTCTACTGAAAGGGCCACTGATTTGAACGTCTTAATTTTCCACCGCCCCAGATACATCTCCACCCACTACCAGCTGCCCAGCGTGAGACTGGACCGCCCCCGGCTGGTGATGACAGCTTCCTGTCCCAGCGCCGTGCGTCCCCAGGAGAACTTCCGGGTCAAATACACCCTCCTGAACAACCTGCAAGACTTCCTGGCTGTACGGCTGGTCTGGACGCCCGAAGGTGAAATGGGAGGGGAGCAGGAAAAAGGAGCAGGGTATAATAATAATAATAATAATTATAGACAGCAATGGGGAGAGCTGAAACGTGAGATGAACATGCCTGTTTTAAACATGCTTGTTATATGCAGTGTGTACACTCGGCACCAAAGGTTTGGAATAATATACAGATTTTGCTCTTATGGAAGGTTATTGGTACCTTTATTCACCAATGTGGCATTCAACTAAGCACAATGTATAGTCAGGTCACTAATAACTACTAAAATGCTATTACGATGACATTTATGTCTTTCTTAAACTGCTTCCAAGAGTTCTCATCAAAACATCCTCCGTGCGCAGCAATGACAGCTTTGCAAATCCTTGGCATTCTAGCTGTCAGTTTGTCTAGATTCTAGGGTGACATTTCAGCCCACCCTTCCTTGTGTCATTTCTAAGAAATGTGGCTGGCCTGTCAGGCACTTTTCACGCACCTTAGAGTAGCTGATCCCACAACACCTCAATGGCGTTAAGATCAGATGACTGTGTCAGCCAGTCCATCACTGTCAATACACTTGAGGTCTGCGTTGTCCCCAGATTGTGGGCAAGTGTGCTTAGGATCATTACCCTGCTGCACTACGATATTGGCGTCTATTTATTTCTGAATGGCGTGGTGCTGGAGAATGGAATGAGATCCTTTTTTGTTTAGGGTTTCTTAAACTCTGTATCAATAATCTTTTTTGGCACCTAAGCACTCCCTTACCATTGCATTTCCTCCACCCTGCTTGACCGATGGTGTTCCTACAAAATGTTTTCATTCACCCTTTGTCTCACATACGCTGTCCTGTTTGAGCCCAAAACTTTACACATCGATTGATAGGTCCAATGCACTCCTATCCAATTAGCTGCTGTCCATTCTGTGTCTTTTTTTTATGCAATCCCTCCAAAAAGGCCTGCACCCCTTTACTATAGTACATGTCTTCCCTTTACTATAGTACATGTCTTCCCTTTACTATAGTACATGTCTTCCCTTTACTATAGTACCTGTCTTCCCTTTACTATAGTACCCGTCTTCCCTTTACTATAGTACCCGTCTTCCCTTTACTATAGTACCCGTCTTCCCTTTACTATAGTACCCGTCTTCCCTTTACTATAGTACCCGTCTTCCCTTTACTATAGTACCTGTCTTCCCTTTACTATAGTACCTGTCTTCCCTTTACTATAGTACCTGTCTTTCCTTTACTATAGTACCTGTCTTCCCTTTACTATAGTACATGTCTTCCCTTTACTGTTGTACATGAAACTGCTTTTGAGCAGGTAACATTTTATGAATCTGAGGACATGAGGCGTCTTTTTCTCAAACTAGAGGCTGTTGTTTAGTTGTACTTCTGGGTCTTCCATATCTCCTTCTGGCCTTGTTAGAGACCGTTGTGCTTTGTCTTTGAAGACTGTAATGTACATCTTTGTCCGGAATCTTCGGTTTTGTAGGCGATTTCAGGCATTGTATAGCCTTCATTTCTCAAAAGAATTGATTGACTGACAGGTTTTTAGAGAGCTGTTTCTTTTTTGCCATTTTTGACCCAATATTAACCTTAAGACATGCACAACAAAGACAATAAGCGAACCACATCATGGGAAGTACTTTTATGATACCAAATTAGCAATTCATCTTAATTAGTCAAGGACAAGGTGTTGGTGTAATAGCTGCTGGAAATGGGGTCTCTAGATTTGATAAAAAATGACTTTATTCAGATTATGATGGTGCTGTTTTTTTACATCAGTAATGTCCTAATTATATTTTGTGATCAATTGCATGCCAATTTGGTGAATAAAAGTACCTATTTCCTTTCAAAACAGCAAAATCGGTACATTATTCCAAACGTTTGTCCCCCAATGTACATACATATGTATAAGGAAAATACATGTAAGACTTTTTGTGAGCCAAAGGCAATAATGAGTGGAGTCCACTAACAGCTGGATAGGAGAGTGGATTCACCCCTGAGTGTAGTGACTTGGTCATATGCAGAAACAGAGAAAATTCAGGGTCAGTTGATGTGACCATTTTGGAGGAATATGTTGTTCCACACAGCCCAGAGACTGCCAGATAGTGTGTGGTAGATGATATGTAGTCAGATATGATTGTTTGGGCTATGTAGCCAAATTTCCACACCTCCTTGTGCTGTACTTGCCAAATTCTTTGTCATTATTTTAGACTATTATGTTGAAGTTGGCCAGACAACACTGAAAGTGAGGGGTGAAATCAGCTAAGCTATTGGAGTGACATAGGTTCGCAAATGCACAGTGCTTCTGGAAAGTATTCACAGCGCTTCACTTATTCCACATTTTGTTATGTTACCGCCTTATTTCAAAATGGATTCAATTCTTCTATTTCCCTCAAAATTCTACACACAATACCCCATAATGATAAAATATTATCTTCAGTCCAGTTGGGATTCTGCGAGCGCATTAACAATTCTTTGCATATTTTAACTGTCACCGCATTGTCCAAACACATTACAAAAATGCAACCAATCACCTTCTATTTACCTCCTAATATATAGTCAGTCGATGTGGCGGCAGTAGTTTTCTTTCCCCCTCGCAAACACATTTTCATATAGAAAACAGTTGCGGATTGTTGCACAGAATTACGTGATAGCAGCAGAAAAAACAGAATATTAGTCCACAGATATCACAAGCCGTTTCTAGGGAGGGAAAGGACACCTTACCATGACAGTATGACACCAAGTCAGTTAAACATCAGGGACATCGATCTGTCCAGTTAGGAAGCATGTGAATCAATGTCACCTCTTTGTTGCAAATGAAAGTGACAACAGGTGCACTAGAGAGGCAACAGCAAGACAATCCCCCCAAAAAGACAATGGTTTAGCAGGTGGTGGCCAACAGACAATTGCACTCTCCTTATCCTTCCTGACTGATCCTTTCTTTAGTTCAGCCAGTGTCCTTGTCACTACTGGCAGCATGAGGCGGAACCTAGTGTGCAGGTAGTTCCTGGATGACAAAGGCATCAATGCCCTCCACTGACCCTGACATTTCCCAGACCTGAATCCATCTTGGTCGTTGTGTATCGATCCTCCCGACGCAACTGAGTAGCACCACAGACTGTCCTGAGCTCACTGATGCCCTGATCCGGTTCCGGGAGTAGACCCCCCCCCCCCAGGACCCAATCCGAACTTGTTATTTAAACTGTTCACGTCGACATGAGTAACTAAGCGTAATGCTTGTAATGCCCCCCCCCCAGGCCGTGGTCGCCAGGAGGACCCGTCAGCGACCTCTGTAGTGTGCCACACACCCCTCAACAACCTGGGCCAGTGCCGGAAGGGATCCACGCTCTCCTTCACCGTCGCCTTCCAGATACTCAGAGCGGGACTCTTTGAGGTACCGGCGACCCAAAGCCAGACAGAGAGGACGTCTGGATTCTTTTTTTGTTTTTCAGTCACTTTGTTGGGGTTTCGAAAGCTAAACCCTCCGTCTCCTCCACTCCGCTTCTCTTCAGTTGAGCCAGCACATGAAGTTGAAGCTCCAGTTCACGGCGTCCTGTTCCACCGCCCCAGCTGAGGCCCTGTCCATGTCCCTGTCCCTGTCCAGGAAGAACTCCCCCTCCAGCCCTGCTGTTAGAGACCTGCTGGACAGGCAGAGTCTGGGACGCTCACAGTCTTTCTCCCACCAACAGCCCTCCAGATCACATCTTATGAGGTGTGTTTCTCCCCGAACACACACACACACACACACACAGGGATGGGCCCACGGTTTGGTAGGGTTTCGGTATTAATGACGGCATCGTGTTAGAAGTGTTTCCTCTCGAGTAGCGGTGGCGAATCTATGCTTGCAGACTGTAGTTTGTTTACAGACTCTCGTCATCGTATTGAACGCAGAATCCAAAATGGTCCCGCGGAGCAGTGGGGCCTCTTCAAATCCGCCTCTCTGTCTCGCTTGTGCCTGTCATCAGCACATTAATTGTGTGTGTGTGTGTGTGCGTCACAGGACAGGCAGCGTGATGGAGCGCAGGGCCATCACCCCTCCAGTGGGGTCGCCCGTGGGCCGACCTCTCTACCTCCCCCCTGAGAGGCCTGTTCTCTCACTGGACAAGATCGCCAAGAGAGAGTGTAAGGTGCTGGTTCTGGAGACCGGAAGAGACCAGCAGACATGACAGACAGAGGAAGAAAGAGAGGAGGTGGAAGGGGAGGGGCAGGCTGAAGGGGAGGGGCAGGCTGAAGGGGAGGGGCAGACTGAAGGGGAGGGGCACACTGAAGGGGAGGGGCACACTGAAGGGGAGGGGCAGACGGAAGGGGAGGGGCATACGGAAGGGGATGGGCAGACTGAAGGGGAGGGGCCGACTGATGGGGAGGGGCAGACTGAAGGAGAGGGGTTTCCCTCGTGTTAAATATTTTCAGCTTCCTGGCACGAACCACAACTGGACTGACATACAGACCAGACCGGCCTGCTGCATGTGAACCGTTTCCTGGCTGCTTTCTGCACCGCATCTTCATGTTTACCTGAACATTTTGCCTTTTTATTTTACTTTTAATAGTCCTTGTTTTGTACCAACAAAAGTGATTTTAGTGTAATGCTGTAATTAAACATGTAAATAATTTTGAAGGTTTTAAACCGGCTAAGGTCAGGCAGACAATTTGGAGTAATGTTATGGGCGGTTTTTCACTGATAATTACTGTGTTTATTTCAGTAAACGCTGTGTTGGTACACTGTTGTTTATCCTGGCATGCATTTCAAACTGTAAATTTGTCTCAGTGCACTAGATATAACTGGATGTTAGGAAAATAGTGAAAAACAGACTTTTGTTAGACACAACTAAGCAATAAGGCACAAGGCGGTATGGTTCATGGCCATTACACCTTGGCTCAGATCCAGCCCTTACCTGTGATATGTTGACCATATACCACAGACCCCCGACGTGCCATACTGCTAATATCAACTGGTTACCAAGGAAAGCAGAATGGGGAAGTATTTCTGTGGTGCGTGGTCTTATATTCCGCAGCTTTCAGACAGAATTCAGGGTTTAAACCAAGCAGTTTCTAAACATTTGTAGCACGTGATAGATGTGAAACGTGGTGTTTATTAAGCGCAGAAGAATACCGGGACAGAGAATTCTGTTTCTCCAACTTGGTCTTGGATCTGTTTGTGCCCACTAACTCCTATTGCGAAAAGCACCCACAGTATTCAACTTAGCCTGGTTTCAGATCCGTTTGTGGCGTCTTGACCGGACTGATGACCATTGTCACAGCAATCATCAAGAGACAGCACTTTAACCTCTTCACTGTCTGAGAAGAGGTTAAAGTAATTCTGCTTAAACATAGTAGTGTAAACGGTGTCATTAAGTTCAAGCTTCTTTGAGAGTGTTACATTTTATTGGGAACGAACAGTCTTTTCACTGTTTACCGGAGAGGTTTCTGGTTCAGGCTCAATTAATTGTCATAAGTTTATCGCCTTTTTTTATCTACTGTCTGCGTGTTCTGCACCTTTAATGTTTTAAAAGTAACTAATAAGGGTTATGAGAGACTATAGACTACGCGTAGATGTATGATGTTCTGTTCCACTTTGATGACCTGAAAATAATCCTTGTGGTCACCCGATTCTCTGCTAATAGTCACAGCTTCAAAGTAGAGCACTAAAGAGTGTTCAGTGTGCCATTTTGGACGGAGCCTTAACGATGTTTAAACTTGCTTCCACTGGTTAAGCTTGTTGATGGTTTGTATTATATCATTCATTTACACTTGACCTTATTAGGGATTTAGTGTTTGGTGACAATCCTTCTAAATAATCCACTGTTCAGGAATGGCAGTCACTGTATCTCATTTTTGTTTTAAGCGTTTACATTACTGTGAGGAATATTGAACAATGGTGCGTGTGTTTTGTTTTTGCATTTTTTATTTCCTGATTTGTTGTATGCTTCAGAAACGGTCTGTAATTGTTTGTTTCATTTACCAATGTAAATGGTTTATGGGTCTTAAATCCTGATGTGAAATGACAATGTGAAGTCGAGAACATTTCAAACAGTTGGACAAAATACAAAACGTTTAGGCACCCAGGCTCTGGACAGTTGGTTACTTGATGTAGTTGTCATGCGTCTAGACATGAAAGAACTACACAAGACATTCTGTGTGACGGATCTGTACTATTATTTATGTTCATTATAGTTATATATCATTATTATTAGTTGTTGAAAGAGGCGTTCTGGGATCAAGTTTGGATTGCATTTCCATCCCATTCCTCTGCAAATTTAAAATATTATTCCTACTTAGACCAAAGTAGCTCACAATAAGATTGTTTATGTACATTTTGGACATATTTTAACTGTCTTTGTTTTTGCACTTTATTTTCTTCCTGTGTCTTTGGTGACATAAATAGACGTAAAGCTGTCGATTGTGTTACAATTGTATTTCCCCACACGCTGTAGGCCAGTGAGGGTCACAGGCCTTATTTTAAGTGTATTTTTAGCTTCATCTTTGAGGTGAAGTGTTTTTGTAAATAATTTTTATTGCAACAAAATTGTTAAACAAATGTTATTGTTTTGACGCAGCTTGTTAGTGGCCCACTTGGAGAATGGAAAAATGCCACCAGTAGGTTTGGAAAGTGTATGTTGTGAGTCTGAAAATGGAAGACCAGTTTTTAAGGTGTGTTTCTGTAGGACCGTAAAGACATGAAACCGACATGACAAGTGATGTTATGCTTGCAGCAACATCATTTATTGAATTAAATTAAACTAATTACATCTCAGGCCCCTTCTATAATTGCACTTTCTGTCCCTGGATCATTAATAACGACAGCGTATACATTCTCAGATTTAAACAACAATAGCATGAATAAGTTAATGCAGGCAGATAATATATATTGACTAAAAAAAGATACTCAGAAATTCACCAAAAATGCAGCACAGTAAAACTTTCGGGACAACTGTTCACATTACATGACTGTGATCTATTCTGTGTGCATTTGTGATTTGTCTCGTGTGTATGTACATCCATCCTCCAGTAAACTTGAAACTGTTGAACTCTCCTACATGTGAGTTGCGTTGTGGCTTGTGTTCTTGTCCCGGCCATCCAGGTTGTTGTATTTCACGTCGCCTTGGAGATGCATGTGGTACTGGATGCCTGGTGGCAAAGGAAATGCACAGGGTGAGAAACGGGAGAGGGGAAGTAGAACAAAGACAGAGAGAGGGGAAGTAGGACGAAGAGCGAGAGAGGGGAAATAGGACGAAGAGCGAGAGAGGGGAAGTAGGACGAAGAGCGAGAGAGGGGAAGTAGGACGAAGAGCGAGAGAGGGGAAGTAGGACGAAGAGCGAGAGAGGGGAAGTAGGACAAAGAACGAGAGAGGGACCGAGGTAAAAGAAGAACGAGATGGGAGCCTGGGTTTGTTATGTCTTTGTTTTCTTGACCGGTGCCGTCGGGCCCAGGAGGGTCTGCTTGCCAAGGGGCTCGAAGGTTTCGTTTGGGAAAAGCTACTCATGCAGTCAAATGGAAGAACCCTTTAATGAGAATCTGAGCTGATGCACGACTTCTAAAAGTACAAGTAGGGTTTTAACAAATGACCCCTTCATCGTGTAATAGAATAACTCTGCTTGAAACGGGGAGGTATGCATGTTTAGGCACATGGGTTTAAATGAATGAAGGTCTGGGGCTTAGATCCACTCGTTCTCCCCGAGGCAATGTCTACGCCGTGTCTCTGTGTAGCAGGTTACTCCTGTGCCCACACTCTTTAGAAAAGTGAACAAATACCTGCAAGGGGTACAGAGCTGTTTGTCCGTTCAACCATTGAAAAAACTGTTATTGCTTAAATACTGCATTGCAGGTTTGATTGAATTGAGCTCTTAGTTAAGGTTCAGAAACTGTAAATGAGGGGTATTATTAGTGAGGTATTGGTTGCGATTAGAGATACCAGGCCTAGCAACTGGAGGTTCACTTGCCTCCATTATATATCATCTGAATAGGTGGGGCAGGTGTGTTGAGTGTTTCGCTGGTT
Source organism: Novumbra hubbsi (assembly GCA_016801125.1). NCBI lineage: Eukaryota > Metazoa > Chordata > Actinopteri > Esociformes > Umbridae > Novumbra > Novumbra hubbsi. The sequence goes on along the minus strand of JACXGK010007118.1, from coordinate 2,752 downwards.
TCCCCATACTCTGTGTCATCCCTCCATGTTCTGTCCACTCAACCCATTATGATATCAATGTCTGGGGAATCGTCTACTGTGAGACGCCCTACTCCAATCTGTTTAGTACCCTACTCCAATCTGTTTAGTACCCTACTCCAATCTGTTTAGTACCCTACTCATTACAATCTTTTTAGTATCCTACTCATTCCAATCTGTTTAGTACCCTACTCATTCCAATCTGTTTAGTACCCTACTCATTCCAATCTGTTTAGTACCCTACTCATTCCAATCTGTTTAGTACCCTACTCATTCCAATCTGTTTAGTACCCTACTCATTCCAATCTGTTTAGTACCCTACTCATTCCCATCTGTTTAGTACCCTACTCATTCCAATCTGTTTAGTACCCTACTCATTCCAATCTGTTTAGTACCTTACTCATTCCAATCTGTTTAGTACCCTACTCATTCCAATCTGTTTAGTATCCTACTCATTCCAATCTGTTTAGTACCCTACTCATTACAATTTGTTTAGTATCCTACTCATTCCAATCTGTTTAGTACCCTACTCATTACAATCTTTTTAGTATCCTACTCATTACAATCTGTTTAGTACCCTACTCCAATATGTTTAGTATCCCACTCATTCCAATCTGTTTAGTATCCTACTCATTACAATCTGTTTAGTACCCTACTCACTCCAATCTGTTTAGTAAATTCTGCCCATCTAAATGCTTTGTTGTAGTTTATTTAGGGATAATATAATAGCCTTGTCGACAGTCTTTTTGACTCACGTTCTACTCCCTGTAATCAACATCACGTGCATACATCACAAGTAAAAAGGTAGCTAATGAGATTGGAATTCAAATAATGTTGGCCATGAAGGTTAAAATCAATCAAGTAAATAGTAGAAAAAAATGAAAAGTGACACCAAAACATTCACTTACTTGAATTTGAGCTGTCTGAGTCATACGACTTTCTTTTCCTGTAAACACATTTTGTTTTAGAGATACTATCTGTTCCCACTGTAGAATTACAGGCACAGTTCCCAATGTTTATATACTGGATCGTAAACAGGATCTTAATCAGGAAAACATGTGTCATTGTCTATTTGACCCAGAACTAGGATAGATGGTTTCGTGATTCCGGGGTGGTGGTAGACTACTTACAATTTGCAGTATTTGCAGCACAGTACACAGATCAGTATAATGGCAATGACGCCCAAAGGCACCAGGACGGCGATGAGAATGATCGTAGTCTCATCTGTGGGAAGAAGAAGAAGACGTTACCTTGCTGTAACGGCGATGTCTCAACGAGGACTGACAGGCTACAGGTTAGTCCGGTACGCTACAGTAGAACCCCTGTTCACGTTTACTCATTGAAACAGAGTTCACGCATATTAAATTGTAATTAGAATGTTGGTGCTATGTCGATATGTGGTAACAATACCACAGCTAAGACAGCTGCCACAGCTAAGGCTGTATTACCATATGATTGGGTCATGCTACTTATTGGGTAGTTATAGAGCAGATATTACTGTACAGAGAAGTATAATACAGTTGATCCTCGGGTATGAATCCCATACCAAGGCCTTCGCTGGTCTCTGTTTTCTCCACCTCACACCATTTTCCCTCAAAGCCCTCTTGACACTGGCAGGTGACTGAATCTCCCTCCACAGAACAGGTTCCTCCATTTTGACAAGGATCCGACAGACAAGGGCTCCCTGAGGAAGTGAAGGTGAAAGATGGAGGGTTGACTCTACAATCTGCAATTTCACGTTGATTCTGGTGCTCCAGACTTGTTCGTAATGGAGCAGAAATGCAGGTTTCTAGCGGTGACGCAAACCTCTCATCCAAACACACACACACACACACACACTCACTCTGGTAGCAGTCCCGCTTGAAGGCGAAGACGGTGCAGACGTGTGTGTCGGGGCAGACTTTGGGTTGACACACAGCCCCCGAGGGCGTACACACGCAGGACAGCGCACAGTCCTCTGTCACAAAGTCCTCATTAAGCTGCATGGGGGGGAGAGGGAGATGGGGGGGAGAGGGGGGAGGGGGATGGGGGGGAGAGGGGGATGGGGGGGGGAGGGTTATACACACAAAGGCCTTATCAGAATCAAGTAGGTATATCGGTGCATGACAGTAAACACAGGAAGTGATTAAGTGAAAAATAACACAGTAAGTAGAAATTCAAATAGGACAGTAAAAACCGGACAGGAAATGTGCCATACATTTACGGTATAAGTATGTAGAAGCTGCTTATTGTGGGATGTGCAAGACAAGTAGTCTGAAGAAGTGCGTGGATGTTTTTATTTCATGGTATTTGACACATTCCAAACATGTTTTTCCTCTGTATTCACAATGTTATCCTGTATATGTACATTCTGCTGTATTTGACTTTATTTAACTCACCGGGTAGTATCTACTCAGGTAGGTGCAGGCATACTCTTTTTAACTCACCGGGTAGTATCTACTCAGGTAGGTGCAGCCACACTCTATTTAACTCACCGGGTAGTATCTACTCAGGTAGGTGCAGGCATACTCTATTTAACTCACCTGGTAGTATCTACTCAGGTAGGTGCAGGCATACTCTAACTCACCTGGTAGTATCTACTCAGGTAGGTGCAGGCTAACTCACCTGGTAGTATCTACTCAGGTAGGTGCAGGCTTACTCTAACTCACCTGGTAGTATCTACTCAGGTAGGTGCAGGCATACTCTAACTCACCTGGTAGTATCTACTCAGGTAGGTGCAGGCATACTCTAACTC